>JAFREE010000072.1:0-121748 GCA_019400425.1 Hymenochaete sp. R1 | reverse complement strand
TAGTAAGGTGCTGACTGATGCTGTGCAACGATCACATGCGATCATGTGCACGGAATGTTATGGAAATACAAAGAAGAGGATGACAAAGAAAGAAATGAAGTAAGCGGGTAAGCTTGACTAAGCGTATGAACGGTGTTGAACCGTAACACCATAATATCCTGTAAACATATTTAAAGAACCATACAATGATGATAAGACTGTTATTCCTATTACATGGTGATACAGGATAATACAAGGATAATATAAGATTACCAGAATCTGACCAGATTTCGAGACAGAATGTCATATTGGCATGGTGTATGACAAGATTTTGAGTGATCTTATATGCATCTTACATGTGTCTGATCAGATTTCGAGTCAGATTGTCATATTAGCATGGGATATGACAAGATTTCGGCCAATCTGGTATGCATCTGGTATGACATTGTACCACCTTATATGCTCGGCACAATTCTTGTATCAATATTATATGAAATTTTACCAATCTTGTCAGATCTTTAGTCGAATGTAGGTATTGTAGGTATTGTAGCCCTTGTATAACCTTATAAGATCCTTATAAGACCCTTAACATTTTTTGGCCTTTCCGCTGATGTGATGGTCACCAATGGTAAATCCAGAGGTTGACTTCAGAGCCGCGGTACAAATTAATATTAATATTAATATTTCGTCGGAAGTTGTGGTGACACGTGATTTTGTGCCGCTATTCCGGATTTCCTTTGCCGACTTCAAGTTGGACACATTCTCTAGAATGCACTCTCAACTTACCGATAAAAACTCAGGTGTGTCGAATACCCCATTTTCTCAAGGAAGCGAACTAAAGGAACTCCTCGTAGTTTGCAAAGCCCTCATTGAGGCTTTGGAAGAATGCCACAGCAGCACTTGGTCGCGATACTTCGGTGGTTGCAATGACATAAAACGCGATCTCAACTTATGTTTGCGGCAAGAGGTAAGAGGCAAAGGGTTCATTCCTACTTTGTCAAATGCTTATTATTTCACAGCGCATCGAGAGGACGAAACGCAACTCAGAGTCAGCCAAGGAACGTTCCGAAAAGAGAAAGAAGGCGCTTGAAGTATTGCACAAGGATGATAACTAGGCGTGATCTGAGTTGGAGTCTTCAATTGAAATTCTCTAACATTTCTACCAATGCATTTTTGTTAGCACTTTACAACAAATACTCCAATGCCCAACGGTTTCCGATACACTAATACACAGCAGATAGTAAGACGCGCCGAACCGAGCACATGAGCTCCAGCACAGCTCACCTCCCCCCTCCAGCATCTTTGATCTCCCTCGCAGCAACAGAATGCAAAGCATCTGATGGGTTAAATAGTCTTGGGAATACTTGTCTCACATTCACATTAATGCGAGTCGTTATCATGTATTTCCCATACGTGTTCCAATCTGATTCGCGGTCTTGGCTTGGTTGAAGATGAACTGGGAGGGAATCCTCCAGAATACGAGGAATACCTACGAATTAACGTCAATAAATATACCGGGTGCTTCATAAGCCCTTTTCTATACCATGATACGCTCGTCTACATCTCGGACCCGCCATAACGACACAATCTCCTGACCGAAGGAGGATAGGTATTGGCCTTTCATCCCTTGTCATACCTCCGATAAGGAACACCGCTGCATTTCCTAGACTTCAAGAATGGAATTTGAAACTAATGTTTCGCGGAGAACAAGCGCACATACGACAAAGACACGAGAGGTGATGTTGCGCAAACCTCTGAACGATCAACATGGCCCATCAATGTATCCTAAGAATGCTTCATCGGGCATAGACCTGGTCGTACTTCCGGTAAAGACTCACTTTGAAGTGATAGAAATTTACGATCCCTGCGTCAGGCTCTTGAAGCTGATCAGTTTGTGAGCTTCGCTGTACTACCGACGAGTCCTACCGTAAGTCGATTCCCAATCTTCCCATTTTTGGCCATTATCGTCCCATTCAGTACATTCGACAGGCGCTCCGTGAGCGGGATCAAACACTTCCTTCCACCCGATCGACTTGATCACCTCTCTGCAGATTTGTCGAATGGGTGCACCAATTTGGATTTTGCCTCTCGAGAAGTCGTACTGCTTTGTCCCCCAATGATAAAACCATCCCATATTAGCCCAACGAAGCTTAGGAACGAGCTCGATAGCTGTCGCCGGCTTCGCGTTTGGTGACGGAGACAGAGGCAGCTTAGGTTCCTTGGACAGCTCTGCATAATTTTGCACGTTGGCCGGCGTGTTCGAAATAAGGATACGAGGGCCCGGCTTATTCATGACTGTTCCATCGTTATCCTTCTTCGGTTTAATGGATCGGGGAACAGCCCCACGACTCTCCTCCGCTTCTTTGTTATAAACATTCCATAGACCCTCAGCTGGCATTTCATAATGAGTATCCAGATTAGTTTCGTTCGGGGGTCGGGCATGGTCTTTGAGACACCATCGGATCATTTCTTTCTGCTCCAATGTATTCAAGTAATGTGGTAGTAACAGTAGACCTTTGAATCGTTGTCAGAAAAAAAGTTATAACTTATAACAAGGAAATTACGAAGTGCCGACCAGGTATCTGATCAATGCAAAACGCTCTCCTTCCTCCCCTAGGTAAACTATGAACGGTTACTTCCCGGATTTTGACTGCGTCGGAACAACCCCTCCATCCGGAGCTCTCAACCTCTGATGCGCGGCATTCATCAAGTAGCGCAAGGTCAAGCACATCAGAGAGATCGCAAGGAGGAAATCGTGACTTATATTTTTTCTCTGACGCACGAAAGGCGGTATGTCCTGCATCGTCTTCGGACTTCCTGTTGCGATTGCTCCTTAGATAATGTTTTTTAGCTTTCTTGTATGCAATAGAGCCTGGTAGCATAGAGCTTGATGACGTTTCCATAACCATAGTGTGACTTTAGAAAGATTGAAAGGGTCGAAAGCTTTAGGGAAAAATGCATCTAGTCGCGGTCGGACTGGTCGGACCAGTTGAGTTGGACCGGACCACCCGATTGGCGCCGGCGGCAAACCGACAACCCCAGGCAAGTTCACTAGTACTGGCATATTTTAGCTTGAACCTCTCAACTTGAAGCTGGTCTCACCAGCAAGTACACTTTCTCCAATCTCAAGCCTCCAGCATTGAAACGGGCTCTGAATTTACGAGAAGAAACAGTATACTAGTATATGCTTTGGTCAGCCATCATGAATTCTATCAGCGCCTACTAGTACGACAGCCTGAGCCTGATTGCTCGCCGGAATACCCGTCTGGAAACAAAATGTTTCCCGAGCGTTTCGTTTCGTGTTTGATAGAATCAAATCCACTCATCAAGAAGCCCATCTTTCCTAGTCCTGTCGCATCTATGTAATTTCCGCTAATCCTTTATATACACCTCAGCCGACTGACCCCATGAAGTTTATCCCGCTGTATTGCTCCTCCATCTCTTCAGCCTTTTCAGCTTCCTAGAGATACTTGTTAGCTGTCCTTACGTCCCGCTCAACTCGTCTGAGCCAAAACTCAAGATATATGCCGACCAGTGCCGCGTCTTCAGGACAATTAGATGACTACGGCGAACGTTTGGTTGCCCAACTGAATTCATACAATCCACTCGTCTATTCAGTTAAGGCCCTACATTAATATTCTATTCGTCTCGCACGACTGCTTGCAGCCAAACACCTACTTCTCGCATTGAAAGCTCAACTGATCTCAAAATGTCTGGTCGCCGATCATCCGAAAGACGCTTGCCACCTTACGTTGAGTCCCACTCTCGGGCTCAGCTTTATGGACACTACCTCGCTATACTCTTCTTTTCGACAGAGACTATCAAGAGATTCATTCGGGATGTCCCTTCGGTCTCTTATTGTAGATGATAAAGCGGAGAATCATACATGCCTTCTTCTAAACGCTTTCAAAGATGGCCGATGCTCATACAGCAATACTTACTTGAATCATGTATAAATCTCAAAGCAGTAGAATAAGTTTCCCAACTCACATATCGCATACATTTCACCTGCTATATATCTTTCCTTCTCTATCTCTCTCTTTGAAAGTTGTTTTCTGTAGGAATGGCGCAGTCTCCTGACGCGAACAACCGCCTCCGGTGGCGTGTTTATGGTGCCGACGAGATACAGGTCAGCGACGGGAAGGCTCTTCGACCCAAAGCTTGTGGGCACTGCAAGGATAAGAAGCTCAAAGCGAGTGACCTCCACCATATCCACTTAACGTGACATAATGTATATGTTGGTAATGACTTGGTGCACCATGATAGTGCGATGCAACGGCTTTGCAGGGTGCTTGCACCAATTGCACTACCCGTAGAATTATCTGTGTTAGGTGAAAACACGATTAGTGAAGTCATATGCAATATGATTAATCAAAATATTACACAAAGAGCCGATGCACCGCCCACAACGACCGCGGAAAGCTCTTCAGCCACGGCCAATACTAACGAGGAAGCTGATTCTGTCGCATTGGCCGATATGAATGAGGATGCCAATGTCGACACGGAAGGCAACTCCGCCAACAAGGAACCAAGTAAATGAGGTTTGTCCTACCCTGGACTTCCCCGCATGCGCTACTGATTATAGGCATTTTCAAACAGGAACATGTGGCGGCGCGTAGTATGAGATGTTTTGCTTACAGTCTGAGAGGTCCGCCGCGTTGTAATTGAACTCCAAGTTGTTGTCTGTTTATTGGAGGGAAGAAATATGATCATTCTGCGCCGAGAACTTGAAAGTGGGTAGTCAGCGGCGACCGACTCGGAGAAATAGAAGTCTGACGCATATCCAATATTAATGCATATGCACTTACAAGTAATCTCATACGTCCCACTTCTCTCAGGCCGAACACTCTGAGATAGTCCAAACCGGGTGAATGAAAATCAAATGCATATCCAAAAATACTTTGTTCTGTTTGCACGTTCGGGCGGAGAATATGTCAGTACACTCAATCTTTCTTCCCCAAAAGGGATGGGGCAAAGGGACAGCACTACGGAGTTCTCATCTTCAGAAGAGAATCTCTACAAGCTCCGTCAAGTATAAAGTACAGAATGCCATTGATGAGCCGAAGTCTGACGCTGAGGACGATTTGGATCTTGATGCGTTCCGGTGTCCATAATCCCAGCGGCCAAATAGTACCCTCGTACTCAACAACAACCATTGACTCTCTGATTCCCAGAGAACATAGTATAGCACAGAACCGGTATTTACCTGCTTAAGGAGTTGCTACCTTCCATTCATTTATCCCGGGAAACGTGCGTGAAGAAAAGGAAGACGGTGAATGGACTCGATGCTCCACGCGGGAGAGTATACTTTCCGTTCAAAGGTTCTGATAGCGCGTCGTATCGTGTCTTCCCAGCAAGTCGAGCTGCTTTCAATAAGCGCTGAGCGTCCATCCATCCCCCACTACAAAAAATTCTGAAAACCATTAACCAGGGGTCTGGCTCCGGAACTCAAGGCCAGAACCTGACTGCCTTGCGGTATCTTCACGTCGCAAGCCGCGCACCCCTCATAGGAGTAGGTTTTTGCAGTTTCTGGTCAGCTCCTGCACGAAATCACCGCCCAATCCCGATTCTCCGGCATTTGACTGAGGCCCAGAAATCATCTTTCGTCCATGAGTCCCGTCTTTCAACCCAGTATACGGTCGGATCGTTCGCCGGACTCCACGCATTCTTGAGCGCCGACCCCCGCTGTCAAGGTTATTGCGCTATCCAGGCATCTCCTGAAGCGCCCTTCCCTACGCTTATGTATCACCCACCACCCATAGTACTTCTTCACGTCATTTCCTTCCCGCTCGGTGACCTGAATATGTTTGACTTTTAGGTTTTTGCCCTTTTAAGCCGAGACCGCGAGCACCTCCGTGGATGATCGGAGATTCTTCGACCTCATACTTCCGTTCGTTTGAAGGCGTGTGGTTTGCACGGGTACCAAGATGACGACCTTACCAACTAGGTTTTTACGCTCTTTGTCGAACGCCTGCGATAGATTAGCTGAGAATCGTACACGTACATGAGTCGCGGAGCCGTGCGTGACGGCCATAAGACAGAGGCAGAGGCGCTTTCCTTCTTTGAAGGATGTGTGTCGCTTAGGCAGCTCGTTTTATAGCAAAGGCCCACGAGGTTAGTGCGTATAAAGACAATGAGGTCTGAGCTGGAAAAAAATCAGTAACCAAGCCCACAAGCAACTACAACTGCAACTTACTATTGTTTTCCACCCTCTAAAAAAATGTCCGAAATCGAGATTCAGAATGTCACTAGCGAGCAGGTCGCAGCAGCAGGTGGGGTCGTCAAGCGGGCAAGGGCTTGCCAGAGATGCAACCTTAAACATTTGGCGGTAGGTCCAAGCTGTCGACGTGGAAATACCGTGGATTGTGACCTGACGGAAGAGTTTGCACAGTGCACATCAGAAAAAGCCGAGGGTTCCTGCGACAACTGCAAGAAGAGCGGAGCACAGTGCAGGATGTGCGTATTCCCCGCTCACCGAACAGTCAGAGCATTCCTCCAACTCTCATGCCAGCCCTTAGATAATTCTATCTACCATCTTACGATGTACTAGTAGATGAGCTTCCAAGATTCATAGTGAGTCTACGTCGAACATTCTGATGCGTATCCTTTGATCGACAATGGTTTTGTAGCGCACGGATTCAACTCCTGCAATCGCAAAAATATATGAAATCAATTGCCTTTATAAACGCTCACTGTACATATGCATCCCTATCGATCGCATCTGCCCACACGTCTTTCACCATGCATGATGTCCCCCACTCACAAGAATGCTATATAATCGATGTAAATGTTCTGTCTGGATGGGACCACAAGTTTTAAGAATATACGCACTCGCTCCCTGTACAAAAGGTAGATGCATCTGATGCAAGCCACGTAACGACGCCCCTCAGCTCGTCTGGCCTCCCAAGACGATTGAGAGGGTTCAGACCAGCCCACTTATCAAATAGTTCTGGGTTCTCGTCAAGATAACCCGCCGTCATTCTGACGTAACACGAATCAAACGATTAGATGCGCCACCAACGCAGGCGGTGTACCGACTGAATATCATGACTTACCTCGTGTATATATGTCCAGGAGATAGTGAATTGACTCTAATCTTCTTGGGTCCGAGCTCGCAGGCCATGCTCCGAGCCATCTATGACGCAACGGTAGGATCAAAAAAGGACCGCGTCCACCTCCACTTCAGACAAGCACTACTGACCTGAATGACGGCGGACTTGCTAGTGTTGTATGCGACCCATGCATGGTCCTAACACAAGATAGGCTTTCGAGTCGTCTCCTCGAACCGTTTCAAAAACAACTCACCCTGTTCGTAATGCTTCCACTCATCGAGGCAATCAAAATAATACTACCCGGTGTCTTGAATCTTGTCATCTGCCTCCCAACGGCCTGTGCAGTGTGCAAGACTCCATTCACATTGACGTTCATCAGTTTCTGGAACTCCGTATCAGGATACTCCAAGCAATCATAGCCTTCCAATAACCCCGCCGCAGCAATGCACGCATCCATTCGCCCTTCCTCGTCCGCAATCCTTTTCACAACCTCCCAGATTCCCTTCTGATCCGTCACATCCGCGGGTATATACTCCAACCTCGCGTTTGGGATGCCCATCCGGTCCACATACCGCCTCGTCGCAACCCATTCGTCGCTGGGCTCCTTCGCAAGGTCGATACAATAGACGATCGCGCCCGCCTCGCAGAGCGCCTCGGCCATCTCGAGTCCGAGCCCACGCACGCCGCCGGTGACGACCGCGACGCGACCTGCGAGGCTGAATTCGTGTTGGAGGAGAGTGGGGCGCGGGGTGAAGGACGGGTCTTTGGCGGCGATGAGCGCGGCTTCGACGCCGATGGGGCCTAGAGGGCCCAGAGGCTCCTTCTTGGCGACTTTCTTCGACGCTGTCGCGGACGATGTGGAGAAGAACGCACTGTGGGGTGCCGTGCCAGCCTGGGTGAGGGCAGGTGAGACAGCGAGTCTATGAGGTGAAAGCATAGCTACCCTCAGGCTCATGTTTCGGACCAGCGCGGAGCGCATGAATGTCGGGAGTCGTGCAGCAGCCATGATCTAAGCTTTAGAGGATTGAGGATTGGGTTTGAAGTTCGAGATTTGAGCAAGGAGGAACAGATAAAGGTGCTCTCCGAAATAAATGTCTTGGGAATTGATCCATTTTAAATATGGCGCCCATTGGGCATTTTCGGCACGAGGGATCAAGACAGGCTTTGTGAAGCTGGGCAAGCGGACAGGTGACCATGGAATGAATAGATGGGAAACGCGGGAGGACCGTGGCGACGAATGAAGGGAGCACAATCGGCCTCTGAACTCAGATTCATCACAAGACTCCGACTCAATCGCTCGGCTCGGCAACACGTCGGGACACGATGTCGCTAGCGAAGCTCCCTGATCCAATACATTACTATTCTTTTCGGGGCAAAATGAACAACAAAATAACGAACATCATAGAAACGACATGCATGCATCGATGCTTGGGTAGAGTGTCAGTACAAGTACAAATTTGGATTCAAAATGCACAGATCATGAACGGAAAAAAGTTCCAGCATCAACATCTTTGAACCCGTCCGTCCGAGAGCCAACATTCGTTATCCAGGCAATTAATTGATAGCAGAAAGAGACAGAAAAAAGAACCCTGGCGAAAACGTAAATAAAGACACGTCCAGAACGCCCAAATACATTACACTCACTTTCCTGGATTTCCGTACATTTAGTGATGCGCCTTCCGGAGTTCTTTAGGTAGTCTCACGACCCACGGCCATAGCCTCCCATTCAGCCGGCGCAGAGGGCCGGTGCCCCAGGCCTTGGGCAGTTCGCCGCCACTCCATTGGTCTTCCAGACGAATGATTTTATCGTCTTCGGAAAGGTCGACGATGATGAACGAATGAATAGTCTGACAGAAGAGGTCTAACATGTAACTGTGATGACGAATTCTTCTTTTAACCCGAACGTACCATCTTGGTGCCGATTAATCGCAATGTATATTGTTGGGTCTGTGTGTATATAATTTGGTTGGGATGTGTTGTCGAAGCGAATACCCTGCTCGCGAGCGTCTCCGAGGTTGAAGCGAAATGCGTCTTCAAAGATATACAGAAGAGAGAAAAAAGAAATGTCAGATCCACTTTCTTCTGATGAAGTTCAAGCAAATTGCTAACCAAGGCATACCACTGGCGGCACATAAGTTTGCTTTAGCAAAGTACAACTAACACGCCGACAACATGTGCTTACTTGGGCGGCTATTTCATGGACACCTTTGCATTTTACAAGAGGGTCCTGGACAGGGTAGCGACTCTAAGCTTGGCTTTTCGACGAGCGTAAATAATTCTCACCTCAAACTCAGCGTTGGGATCCCAGAGACGTTCAAAAATACCAGGTGTCGGACGACACATATAGAGCTATAATTGACGTCGACCGCGACCGATGAATCAGACCAACGAAACTCATCCGCTGACTTAGCCATATACACACACCTCCTTCAACCCATCCAATACTCTCCGATGAGCATCATTCAGATCTGCTTCGGCACTCCCACTCGCGCGCTGGATATCAGATCGCCTGTGTGTCGTGCGCGCCCCTGAGTAATGGGCTCCCCCAGCAGCAGAGGTCCAGAACCCAGTTGGTTTGGGTATGTACGACGGATGGAACACCTGCGAGGGCAAGTCGCCTGAGCTATTCTGCTGGTCTGCATTCGAATGTACTGCATGGCCGCCGTGATGTATGAGATTGTGTTGATGCTGCTGCTGGCTGCGGTGGTTGTGGTGTGAGTCGCGGTCGCGAGGACTCGATGATGACGAGGTGCGATGAGTGAGCATTATGATCGTGGTTGGAAGCAAAGTCAGGAGAGGTTAGAATAGGAGCAAAGGAAGCTTAAGGACATGGACATGGCGTCTGGAAAGAAAGCAAGAAAGAGCCAAGGAAGAGTTCCGGACGATGAGCCGCATCCCTGTGCGTCAGTCAGTGGAAACCTCATTCCGTTCCCGCTGTTCAAAGTCCATGACCGCGCCACCGCATTCGCTTACTACCGCCAGATGACTGGCACACCGCCGCATATACTCAACTCACAAAAGATGCACCATTACGCTCGTAAAAAAAATCAGTCATTACAGATTATTCGTCAAATTATTAGTGTGCTACATCCCCATTACTCGCCCCCTGCCAAAGTCCATACGTTTTACCCGGCGTCGTCTGCCACATCCGAATCGTACCTAAAACACAAACGCATGCCATCAGTTACAGTTCTCCCTTCCTCGGTACTCTCTCGACTGCGTCATCGACTCACCGTCCTCTAAAGCGTACAATAACAAAGAGGCAAACAAAGATCAGGCTATCAGTGACTGGCCTCAGATGAAAATATGTCAGAAACGTCGCCTCACCGCTTCCACTCGCGAACATCTCGCCGTCAGGACTGAACTCGATACAGTGCACAGGACCATGATGCCCTTTCAACACTTCACGCTCCTCGCCCTCAATCGCCCCATGTGTCCGTACCCATTGGTCGGCCGAGCTCCCCGTCACGAATCGATCCTGCAAAATCGGATGCAACGACGCCGACGATGGTGCGTAGGGCAACTCCAGGCTATGCGTCGGCATCTGTGATGGTAACGCAGCGACAAATGCGACGGTCCGCCCAGAAGTCAGCACGATGCGTTGGGTCTGGATCGAGTGTTCCATGGACGTAATAGC
Organism: Hymenochaete sp. R1; assembly: GCA_019400425.1. NCBI lineage: Eukaryota > Fungi > Basidiomycota > Agaricomycetes > Hymenochaetales > Hymenochaetaceae > Hymenochaete > Hymenochaete sp. R1. The sequence continues at coordinate 111,080 of JAFREE010000072.1, read as the reverse complement.
CGTTGGGAACTTGGCGCTGTTGAAGGGCTGACGTGTGCGGAGGTCCCACCACCTACATGCAAGCACATCGCGGCCCAAAATATCAGAAAAGATTACGAGCATTCTATTTATGAACACACTTGATTGCACCGTCTTCTCCAGCTGTTACTACAATGTTATCCGATGTCCAGACCACGCTTTTTATGGTACCTTCGTGACACAAGGAATTAGCATCCCCTCCTAAAAAGTCAGGCGGTGCATCTGGGCGTGCAAGGCTGAATATCCGAGCCTTCTTCTCCTGCCCTCCGGTCAAGAGGTGCTCTGATGTTGGGGATAAGGCAATACTTTTTACGATATGGTTGTGGGGAAACGAGTGTAAAGACTGGCCAGAATATGCGTCCCAGAATTTACTGCAGGCATATCAAGACATTTCATTACTTCGCCTTGAAGCTTCCTGCCGAAGCAAAGGAGTTACTTACGCTGTAAAGTCGGCACTCCCCGTGGCCGCCTTTGAGCAGTCCAACGACAATTTTGTCGACCACACAGCACCTTTATGACCCAGGAACGTGCCTATCCAGTCACCTTTCCAGTCCCGGATCATCGGATTCCCGTCCTTACAGCTCGACGCGAGGAGATACGAGCCATCGTCTTCGAGGACAGAGAACGAGAGATGAGTGACGGGACGCGTGTGGCCTGGAGCTACCAATGGCACGCTTTTTACACCGTTGGACATGAAAGTATATCGAGATTAGCTGAGAGAGTTATTGGGGAGGAAATCAAGGAGACGAAGATGGGAATAGCGGGGTGACGTGTATGTGTGTAGGTTTCGTGAACAGAGCGATCAGATTTGAGAGGCGCACTGCGCTGGACGTGACAATGGGGATATAATGCGAGAAGAAGCTGATGAACAGGGGGTCGTTAAGGGGATGAGCAAAGTGGGCTGGTCGTGAAAGGAGATCAAGAGTGGAGGGAGGAACTTAAGGCCTTGGGAGGCGGAGGGACGGGGAGGAGAGAAGGTGGACGACCATGCAGGTCCCAGTCCTCTGCGTCCCTTTCGATAACACGTGTACCCATCCACCACAATAAACACTAGTACTGGCAGACAGGCTATCGTAATCTTTATTGCTTTTTCATACTCCAGAAAAAGTGCATAGCCAGAAGAGAAATAATTTAATAATTATCTATAAGCTGATGACTATCCTTCAGAACTATCACGAATACGAGTGTCTATGGATGCTAGATAAATCTCGTAAGCAAGGCCAGAACTACTCCTCCTCATACCTCAAATGAAAAACACTTACTCCAAACACGAACGCAGTCCGGATCTTCCAACAGCTCCTCTTTTAGCTCAGCAATAGCTTCTTCCAGCTCTCCGTCCATCTCCCCTGCCGTGTCCTTTGCTCGGTAGATGTACTCACTGGATTCAATTGCTTCGCCTCCTATCACTCCAGATATTACTTTGTTCATTGCTTCTAATGATCCCGGAGGACAAAAATACTTCAAAAGAGGGAGAAGATCGGCCTTACACGCACGAAATAGAGAAAAAGCTGATAAGGTTCTTGGCTTACCTCTACAATACTTGAGTCGCACAGAACTTCGAAATCTTCCCCGCCAGCGGAACTGGCGGCCTCGAGTACGGCTTCAATCCGCGAGTCTCTATCGTCACATTGGGGTATAGAGACCCGCACACACCCAACCCTGTCGAACATGAACATGACGGGAGTAAAGCGTCCGCTAAAGGGGGGAGAACAGACATTATCAACTGACTCTTGGTGAAACACTCGAAGACTCGTAGGCGGACCTATGATCGTTTAAAATCTCCCGCAGCTTATGAATGGTTCGGTTTCCGTTATCTGTCATGCATTCGCTGGACTAGAGTCGTTAACCAATGAGTTTCAGTGGCGTAATTGAATGCTCACATTACAACAGCGACACTTCCGGAGACCATGGCCTCGTACACCACGTGTGAGCTTGCATCCTTGCCGTTTCCTCCTGAAGCCTTTGCATGTCGATTGAGGTTACGCTTAGTAAGTTGAATAGATGAAGACGTACTCGAGCAAGAGCTTTCTCTATATTATCTTTCGGGACACCTGCTGCCTTGGCTGCCTTGAGGACATTCGCGAGGGTAGTGTTCATAGCAGGGTCCGGAGACCCCCCGGCTATCCGAGGAGTCAGGAATTAGTGTTGCAGACGACACATCAAAGGTCTAAAATTTCTTTACTCCGAACGGCGACAAGGACGTCCTGAATTTAGCACCGCAGGCAGGGATTAGCGTGACTTGAACGTATAATCCACCGCCGGAAGCAAAACATAGAACGCACACGAGCTGCCTTGGCGTAGACGCCTGATTTCTTGACGTCAGCAGCGCCTTTCTTCTGCTTGATTTTAGACCATTTGTTATGACCTGAGCTGAGAATTTGTCCCTGGTTGAAACATCGGCTGAAGGTAATGGGTCTGAGGGACACCGGAGAGCGAGCAAGAGAAAGAAACATGGAGAGTTGAGATGTGCGACGCTTTGCGAAATGGATCTGCTCGTTTCCGTTTTAGGCAGTCGCTAGTGCATCCGTCCGGAGAATTCAAGTCGTCGACACAGCCAGCTGCTTGTCTTTTGGCCATCATCAACATTCACTAAAGCTTGTCCAGTCAATTCCGCATCAAAGCGATCACTCCGGGTTCCGAGAGCACCAAGCTACACTGAAGCTCGGCTGCAAGCAAAAGCTGCATTCGATGGTAGTGGTCACTTCCTTTCAGTGGTTCTGGCACACTTCAGCCAGCGTATTAACCTTTACTCGGCGAAATTCAGAGTCTCGAGCTGGACATATCCAAGTGTCCAAGCCTAAAGGCTAATCTCATAAACTTTACTTACCTTTTGTCCTACAGGATCGCCCCATCACGTCAAGTCTTCTTGTGACTTCAATGCTTCTCGGGTCCGAACTTCGGCGCAATGCCAATTCAATGAGAAAGGGAGAGGGGAGGGGGGCAATCGAGACTCAATCTTTGTTTGAGTCGAAACAAGGGATGCGTATTAGATTATTTATTACGCGACAACACTATCCCGCTGGCGTCCGCCGGGTTCGTCATCTCTCCTGAAACCTCTTGAGCACTTGTCACTAATGGTGTAGATCAGGAAAATGCAATCATATTGATGCGAACGCGTCGATACATCCTTCAAGCCATTATCTTGCCTAAGGTCCCTTGAAAGTGCTCTCTTATGAGTGGCGCTAACGGATGTCTTTCGTAAACATTACTCCCGCTTACTCTTCAATATTTCTTCTTGACATTTTTCGATCTGGGCGGTAGACGAATCGGAACGGAGAACATAGCAAACCTTAGGCGGATCCATTTCGAGTCTAATTTCTAGACAGTCATGGTCACCCGGCTGCTGCTCTTTGCGATGATGGCTCCTGAAACCTCGAAATTACGACGTATAAAAACTTGGGGGATACTGGTTCACAGAGCTTACCATCCAACAAGCAAAGCGCTCGCACACTCATATTTGCGTACAAGTCGAATCGAACAAGTCTCGCGAACAAGATGTCAAACCCCAGCAATTCGAACTTCAACGTCTACACGCAGAGTTCCGCGACATGGGGCGTTGGCAGAGCCACTCAGCAAGCCTGTGCTTCATGCAAGAAGTCTCAGAAAAAGGTGAGCACATCTGGATGCTTGAAACCCAAATTATCGTTCTTTCTCGCCCGCTGGTGCATCTCTGCAATGATTTCTGATCTCTGTCCATGCGTCGTGCATAAAACCAGTGTGACAAGAACCAGCAACCACAAGGACAACCATGCACTTTGTGTACGAAGAGAGGGATCCAGTGCGTAATGCCTCAGTAATGGGTGAGAGCCTAACGGTTTGTCCCTGGGGAATGAACTGACCATTTCTTGTTTTCGTAGGCCCTTCCCCGTAGCCGGCCCCTTAGCTTTGGCAACAGCTCTTCTTGGGCTTGGTTCATATTTCCAGTAGCACTTGGCCATTACTTGCATGTATACTGTATTTTTGACAAGCTCTAATCTATATTTATCAGCATTATTCTGCTTCTCGATAGTCTCCTTGTTACAACCCGAAAGAGCGCTCTTAAAATTCTGTAAAAGCTTAGGGTTTGAACACAGGCATGTCTCGTTGCGTTGATAACAGTTTGTTTTTAAAAAAATTCTGACATAGGAGGAGTTACAATATTAATCACGTTGATGGGTGAGTGAGGTGTAGAAGCTTTTTCTCTGTTTATTTGGATACTTCTCACGGGTCGAGCGTCAAAGTTTGCGAACCCAGCAAGCGCCTGGTAGAACCACGCCTTCCTAGTCCCCTCCTCGACAACAACCCACCATTATACACTCTCTTTCCTCCCCAAGAATGCTGAAACTTAACCAAACTAACTTTCTCGATGGACGGTATGAAGATCCTGTAACGAATATTTAAAAAGCCAACCAAGTTTCATCAAGACCCTGGACCTCCCTTTATCTTGCAACAAAAACCAGAGCCATGACCATCGTCCCTGACAATGGTACTCAGGAGCTAGGAGCAAGTGAAGCTGTATGGTTCTGCAAAGACCAAAATATCGGACCGTGGTTTGCCTAGGAAGAGATTGCGATTTAACTGGACGGAGCGGTATACTCTAGTCGGGGAGTCGTTAACCCTCGTCGAAGGTTCGGTCGATGTAGCGCCCAGCCTGGCGCTCAAAACACGCTATTGTCTCCAGTATGATAGTGTTGAAAGTGAATTCATCCCCGTCTTCTGGGTTGCGGGCTGTCTCACCTTCATTTCGAAGACTCTTCTTCTATGCGACGGGATAGCCCATCATCAGCGATCCTTTCAGCTTTTCAAGAGTGTCTTTCGGGGCCGTGCCGGAATCCGCAATAGCACTTCAAAGAAGCAGTCGGGATACGCTTTCCGGAATTCGTGTATGTTACTTGAGATAGGATTTGACGTACGATGTGCGCCTATGGGCGCTAGTTTACCGTCGGTATGTTCTTAATCGGCAATTTTGCGCTCGACGTGCTCATGGTATATGGGCGATGCATCAAACGAAGTTCAATGCCTTTCATTTCATGTAGGTATCTCGCCTTTCTGCCGGCGCTCTCGATTCCGACATTCAACAAAGTAGAGAAGACGGAACGAAATGATGTGTGCTATCCCTATTCAAGGTTATCCCACCATTCCATCGTTGCGTACGCTGGGTTGCCTTGTACAACTCTGTGGGCGACCAACTCTACCAAAGGGTATAAATATTGAGGGTAACTGCACTTATTTCTCAACGTCAGCAGTAGTCGCATCGCAGCTCGTCCTACTCTTTTGATCTATCGACTCAAGTCTCTAAACTTTGACAACCCGAACGACATGGCTACCGACTCACAAACAATTTTCCAGCCTACCTGCACTCGTGATACCACAGAATCGAACGGCGGCTCCTTAAAACTTGCAACCTGTGCAAGGTGTCGCAAAGACAAGAAAAAGGTATCTCCCCTCCCCTCTACCCTTTTTCCACGTGCAATCCTCGTCTGACGTACGAGCTCGGTTAGTGCGACAAGCATACAAGGCTAAATGGGCAAGCATGTACGAGATGCGAGGAGAAGAATTACGAGTGCGTCAGCACTAATTGAATGCCCGGTGAGCCAGAGCTTATAATCTTTTCTGAATCGAGGTCCTGAGCGTAGCGCGCATTTCATAGTCTTCTGTCAAGTTGCTGGATCCCGTACCATCATGCGCTCTCATCTTTCAGTTGTGTAGTCAAGGGACGAAAGACAATTTTGGGGGAGGGGAATGGATTGATTGGATGCTTCAGCCTATGTGTTTCAGTGATGATCTATGTGGTTGAATCTTGTTTGTGCGTTTGATAGTCAGCGTGTATGCTATTTCTGTGATTATTTTTGATGTCAAGTAAGGTGGTCTGCGTGGAACAAGTGCTATATATATATCATAATCTGGAGTTTGTCAACTCTCGACTCAGACGACCCGTGAGCAAAGAATATCTTACCAATCACAGGCAGACTTGGTCGTACTGATTATTATTGAGACACTTGTGTCAATATGCATTACACAACGCGGTCGAGGGAGCTACATGAATTAGGGAGAAAAGTATTTTAAAAAATCATTTAAGTTATAATCCCACAACTGCTGTTGTATGAATGACATTAACAATAAGTAGGGAGGAGGCAAATGCTGCAAGCCCGGGACTCCGTTGACAGTTGTTTGTGGCGCTAATTGCAGCATATACTAAATATGGAGATTAGTGTGGCTTTCGATTTGCGATTTCATCGACCTTTTTCCAACTTGAACACCACACCCATACTCATTGCTTTTCCTCTGCATCCAAGAACTTTGTGACCAAGTCTCTTCCGTATAAAAATAGAGGCCAGTAATTTAATGTGATGTTCAAGACGTAGCAAATCGCCTTACCGAGACCTGATGATAACCCTTGTTCTATCCTGCAATGCAATTCAATTTAGGATCATCCTCCGACCTCTCCGACTCGAGGAGATACATTCACACAGCCTATGTTGACATCGACGTGCGCTTGAGCTCAACCTCAACATGTAATCAACACCCTGAAATACAAATCCCCGTACCAGCCAAACGTCAAAATTTCATTTATAGGGCCAGCCCCGGCGGGACCTCCATCTTCGCCGTGCCTTGCCGGTGCGGTACAGGTTTCGTGGTACAACATGGTTTTGAAGCAGTTCCGAATGATGTACCAGGGTACAAATCCAAATCCGATCCCGAATTCCGAATCCCGAGTCCCGTCGTTGTTCACTCTGTCCTGAGACGGCGTATCGAGTCACTGAAGCTCGCCGAGGCTGTGTATACGCACCCGACAAGGGTGATACCGAACATTGCGAATCGCTGCCGTGTGTACCTCGATGTTGTTTTTTTCTTCTTATTCGGAATTTCTTTCATCGACCTCAGCAGGATCGTCTTGAACAATGTCTGAAAGTGGCGCGCTCAGCAAGGTGCCAAGGTGCACTGGCAAGCAATCAGCCGGAGCTCATCTCAGGAAATCCCCAGGTGTTTTAGGCCACTAGAGATGCTTTGCAGCTTTGCCAAACTATCAATGTTTTATGTCTGCTAGTATAAAGGGCCTTGAGAGAGCCCACACGTTCTACATCGTTCAAATTTGAACCAACTACAAAGGAGCATTACCTCTTTTCCTCACTACATTTTTTGGGCCTTCCAAATCAGCCTTTTCTCGTAGAAGTCGCCAAAGATGTCGGCCAATAACAACGGATCATTCAGGTGGATTCCCCCTCACACCCCAGGAAGCTTCGCGAAGAATGGCGGAGAGGTCAAACGCGTTGCTTGCACGGCCTGCGCTCAGGCTAAGAAGCAGGTATGTCCCTGCAAGATTTTATCAAAATACGCTCACGCTCACTACTCCATTCCTTAACCCACTCTACTTTTTTCTAAAAAAAATGTAAACGTGGATGATTTACCTTGGAACCTTGCTTCAGTGTGATTTCAGCGCGCAGCCAGAAGGACAGAGCTGCACCAGATGCCAGAGTAGAGGCGTGAATTGTGAATTCCGCAACTAACTCCGGTCAGTAAGCGACAGAGCTTCAGTTTTCCTGTATCTGACGCTGACAAGCTCCTTTCAGGTATTCCGCGCCATTACGATCCATAGATATGTAGACGTGCCTGTGACGCCTGATAGAGCTTCCTTGGCTACTGTATTCTTAGACTGGTCCGTACCTTTGTATCTATGTTGATGTTCCTTGCCTGTGTAACTGTAATTGGGAAGAGACTCTAAACGCAGAATTCGATTGTTTGAGCGGTACTTGAGGAAATGATGAGCTAGAAATCATAGAGTTATAAGAACAATCCACCCGTAGATGTTACAACATGTCATTTCGACCAATGTAAGTACAACTGTCCGATTAATTTAAGACCTAAAGTATGCCATGAGGACATCTCGAAAGAATAGTTATCGTCACCTTGCAATATCCTTGATCTTTCTGTACTCGATCACTTCCTTTCCAACGATGAACGAGGAGAATTTGAGGAATGTTCTGCGGCTCTCACCGCCGACGCCAGGTCAAAATGGAAGAAAGGCGTCTCTGACGAATACAACACGCTCGTTCCCCTTGCTGGTTCGTGAGACGAAGACGTTGCTCCGTCTGTGTTTTGGGGAGCTTTGACCGTCTTCTCTGGATCGTCTATAGGCGAGTTTGTAGTGTCGTTCCTATTGTTGTGCAAATCCTCGAATGCGGGGACGACAGGGGCGATCTCCGTTGGCCAAGAGACGGCGGTACGGCTGATACCGAATCCACCTGCGACGAGTCCGCGGCGAATCCAAGGAGACATGACATTTGCAAAATGGAACTAAGCAAGTACAATGAGATGTTTGAGCACGAGTAATAGAAAGGAAAGAAAGAAAGAAATCATACCTCGACACTTCTGTCAGCCCATCGCTCGACCTCGGCACGGGTATCTACCAGGGTCTGTACTCCGGTAGTATCAATGTGGGAACTGATAACTTCATTAAGGTTCGTGTACTAAATGTGATTACAAATTTGTACTTACATGGCCGAGAAGTCCAGTACGACTGCCGTCAGCAAAGGCTTCTGGGAGTCCCTCTCTAGATCTTCCTCCTCGTGGCCACGTCTTGGCCCCGGGTCATTCCACGGTCTGTCACTAAGACTGATATTGCTCAGGTCTTTCCCTCTCCGCGTATGGTGCTTGACGTAGTCGACGACGACAGAGTTCAGAAGTGAAGAGTTCGGATATAACAGGCTTTCTTCGTAGCGGTAAACGATAACTCCTGGTTCTGGAGGGTGAACGGTGATATCGCCATAGTTTACAGTGTCCGAGTCTCCTTCAACGTGGATGGGAAGGTATACCTCTCTTGCACTTCCCTTGGCACCGCTCTGAGTAATCCAGGCCTTACCCAAAAATGCGCCTCTAGGACGCGCCACCTTGATGAGAAGAAGGACAAGGGAAGCGATGACAGCCGTGTACACGCCGTTTTCAATCGTAGAAAAGACGGTGACAAGAACTGTAGCGGTCCAGATGATAAATTCAAGCGGAGCGATGCGCCAAAGGCCGTAGACTTGGGCAGGCTTCGATACGAGGTCGGCAACGGCGTGGATGATAATAGCAGATAGACCAGCATTAGGGATCCAAAAGAAGGCAGGCGTCAAGCCATAAAGCGCGACGATAACGACGATACCGGTGAATATGCCAGCCAAGGGGGTACGCACACCGCTCTTTGACTTCAGTGCTGAACGAGAGAAAGATCCTGTTGCGGGATACGCGTTGAAAACTGACCCGATTGTATTTGTGACGCCGATAGCAACTAGTTCCTGGTTTGGATTGATTTTATAACCATTTACGCGCCCGAAAGCTGCATAAGATGTTAGATTGCGCAGATGATCTCAACGAAGTGTTCTCACATTTTGAGATTGCAATATGTTCAAGTAATAGGATGATAGTTGCGACCGGCAACTCGGGGGCGATTGCAGAGACAAGTTGAGAGTTGATGGTCGGAGGGCCCACGTGCTACAAAAAAAGTTAAAACTGAACCCAAGTGTAAGCGCAATAGCTTAAGTACCTGAAAACCGCTAGGAACTGTCTTCAAAATCTTGATCGGGTAATTCCCCGAGCTACTTCTCCGATGGCGCATAGATAACCATGAGGCAATCGTCAGGATGATAATAATCAACCCATTTCGCAACAGCGAGGCAAAGAAAAAGATTCGAGCTGAAGCGAGATAGTTAGAAACGAGATCTTTATAAAAGTAATTGATCTAGCTTACCACGTCGAGGAAATCGTTTTGATAAGTATTCAAACCCAATGCGTATTGCATACAACGCAACGAGTGCAGGTAAGCCAAAAGCGGCGTTTAGGTCTGTCCTGGGTAGGCCTTTCAAAGTGTTTATGATCACTTCATACGTCGCTGCGCGAGTGCTTTTTGCTCAAATTTAGCAACACGGACATCTCGATGTGAAAATGATACGCACTCGAAGCCGGAGATTCCCATAAGGCCTGGAACTTGTCCCGAGACAATGTTGATAGCAGATCCAGTCATGAAACCACTGACCGCAGGCAGAGGTATGAACTCGACAATCCACCCAAGCCTCAAAAGGCCAATCCCGAGTACAATAAATCCGCAGATAAAGGAGACGGCTGTGGCTATCGTCGGCCCGTCATATTGATCGGGGTGGGAAGATTGTACATGCTTGATTATTTGCGAAACTGTTAGAGACATGACGGCGACAGGTCCAATCGACACGTCTTTCGATGTGGCGAAGAACTGCAAATACATTAATATTAGCGTGTCAGTTAGAGATACGTACGAACGAGACAGGATAATCAAGACGAACACAATATATGAAAACGCCAACAAAAGCTGAGTACAGACCGTACTGCGTCTCGAGTGTCGCAATTTGCGCATAGGACATGCTCTGAGGAACGAGGACTATCCCGACCGTAATACCAGCGATGACATCTCCGGTCAACCATCCCAAGTCTCGAGCAAGTTAATAAGCATTAGAGAAGCGCGAAATGTTGTCACTCACTATAGCGCCCTATCCATCCGAGTATAGGAAACAGACTCCTGAGATAGTTTGCGACCTACACCAGAAGTAAGAGTGTGTTTAGAAGCCTGTCCGAATGTGCTCTTAACAGTACTCACAAATTGCACAGGCGTCTGTCTCTGAGCTGTCCTCCTCACCCAATCAACGGAAGAAGCGGTGTAGACCTGTTGATCAGGATAGTCGATCGCCCTCTTAACGAAATTCTTGATTTTCGATGCCATAGCGGAGATCTTCGTGGTCCGAAAGAAGAAGCAGAGATTCCGGCTGAGCTTTATAACGTTCAAAGCAGCTGGAGCTTTGAAGAGAACGCAATAAATAGGCACAATGGTCGAATGCAGGGCACCCTTCTGGGGGGTGGGAGAGACGTTCGGAGTGGACCATCTGCATGCGATATCATTGAAAAGATTCAGAAAAGAATTGGAAATACGTTTGCCCTGTCAAGAAGACCGAAGACGTGAGCGCTCTCGAATATGTCGCAATCGTCGAGAAAGATGATGCACTTGCTTTTTCATACCTTTTTTGATCGGCGCGCGTACCGCATATGGTAACTTCCCTTCTATTTTAGGGACATTACATGTGGTCGTGGCCCATCACAGTGCCAGTGGATCACTCAGCGTCAACGTCCTCTGATAATCAACCAATTACAATACAATAGGATTATAAATGTATGCGATAGGATAGGCCATGTTTCATGTAATCTAGTGTAGCAGTGAGAGGTATATTATAGTCCAAAGAATCCAGATGATGATTGGTGGGTATACAGATCCTGTCCTTTCGTCTCTAGTGTCAGTACTAGTGAAAGTCTGGATGGAGTTCGAATGAATCGCCCTCTCCAATACTTCCGTAAATAATGCCAGAAAAACGAGCAGATTCAATGAATAGTCCATCGATAGCAGGCCAGGTCTTGCCGCCGAATGTGGCTGCCAAATTCAGGTCCTTACCCTTCAACTGGACCTTTTCTTGTCCTCTCGATCGAAGAGACCGCATAGCACAGATGAAGCGGTCTAAAATTGCATTGACAGTATCCTTCGTAAGCTTCCCTCCTGTTTCAGATGAGGCCGGCGACTTCGAATCAAGACAATGCAGGTAATGTTCTAAGGCAATCGCGACCTTGGCTTTCCGAGTCTTCCTCATTGCGGCCTTCGAGACGGGAACAGCTGGATGACCTTTGTTCTCGAAGTTCTCGTAGTTCTGTGGGTTCCGGAGAGAAACCCAGCCCTCTTCATTGTTCCAAGCGACATCAGAGAAGAATACGATGCCTGCTCTATCTGCAAGTGTAATATAGTTCTTGACGTCCGTTGCTCCAGCATCATTGTATGCATTAGGAGCCGTTTTCAGTAAGATATCGCCAAGTGTCGACAGGGGCAAGCTCATTTTCCCGAGACTACGTTCCATGATGAGGACATCAACAAGCGGCCGGTAACGCATGTCCATTGAATTATTTGACAAATCCACGTTCATATCTCGATCTTGCAATGGTGCTGGTTTTAAATTTACGGGGATAGAGGTAGTTTTGGGCTTCATCATACTGCTAGATTTCTTTTGATGGTGTCGAATACAATCTGTGACACGCTCAAGACAGGTTTTTGATTTCCCACGAGCATTCGCCTGTTGGGTAGCCTTGATTGTAGCTTTCGCCACCTTGTCAAGATTGGTTACAAAGGTGTTTGGTTGCCTGCCTAGTAGAGGAGAAGGGGAAGTCGCATTTTCCGAAAGCGAAACAGTGTTCAGCTGAATTGACGCAGCATCGATCCCGAATTGATCTGCTTGATCGTTAGACTTTTGCTCAGCAGCATCTTCGCACTTGTTCGGAGCATCTGAACCTCCAGACCGTACCGTTGACGGAAAGGAGGAGCTGTTGTTCACAGGCGTGCCTAAAAAGGATGCGCTCTGCCCTGTTATACGATCTGTTGCTAAAGGGAAGTCTTTGGCAGGAACGCGTAGATATTGCTCTTTAGACGAAGATCCTCCTGATGGGGCGGGTCTAGGTCCAGACATTACCACGTCCATCGAAGGAGCTGGTGTTGGAGGAAAACGTAAGCTAGAGAAACTTGTTTGGGGTATTCCAGCTGCACCATGACTTCCAAAAAATGTTGATGTTTGTGGAGCAAGCGTGTGCATAGTTGGAGGGAAAGATGGCCAGAGATGGGGTGGGGGGTGAGTGAGAGGTGGAAGTGGAGGAGGCGATTGTAGAGGTTGTGGGGGTGTAGAAAGCGAACGAGGGGGAGCTAGAGCACGCTGAAGAGGGTGGAGGAGCTCCTTGCCTGTGACAATGGATGTCCATTCCCTTGAGTCTGTGCAAACGTTGAGAATCGCGCCAGAAGCTTTCTTGGGATAAATGACGAAAACGCTGTGGCCCTTCATTCTGAGAACCGATACGGCATCTATAGTTAAAGTTGGCAGAGGTCTGCGAGTAAGCATCGCTCCTGACGTCCAAGCGATGGTTTCCTATACGTACAGGAAAAGTCCCGGTCGCCAGAGATTAATACGACGGATGAAAGTTCCTGGCTCTCCAGAGCGAAAACAAGGAGGTCCACTATGACAAGTATCTATAAGTCCCCAGTCAAAAAGGCGCCGGTGATACATCTCACCAAGTAGAACCCTATCCGCAACTTCTTTGCGGCTAGCATGAGGACAATGTACAAGTGTCACCCCAGCTGCCTGCAACTCTGTCGAGGGTGCGGATCTGCAGGAGCTATAGATCTGGACGTCGAGATACGCTTTGAAGACCACCACCTCGTCTCCGAGGCCACGTACAGCGCGTCGGATGTTTTCGATCATAGAGTACCCAGATACACCTCTTGGTGGAAGACAATTTTCTGAAATTGAAGCCATCGACAAGGTCAACGCTGATGCGAATCAAAACGAGAACAGCGAGCTTGCCATAGTCCCAGAAGATCCCCACGCGCGTCATTGTGTATGAAAACGTCCGCCTTCCGATACTCTAGGAGAATGTGTGGTGCAGCGTGAAGCCTTTCTTATAGTTTATCGGTGATGTTGTGAAAGAATGAAAGTGAATAACGAGGTCGTTGCCACTGGCTGCCGCCGCCAACGGCTTCGACCTGGTAGAGAACGCGTCGATCTCATCAAAGTGCCGAGAGCCCTCTCACTCTCTTCAACCTTGCCTCGTCTTACAAAATTTGAGTGAATTTTATATTTTCGATCGCTTGCTTGCAACTTTCTTAGGATTGTGATTTCCTTGTCTATGCCGCTGACAATATGAAAATCGGGTTACTACCGTGATACTCTTCCGGACACAAGCAGAGCATAAAACATAAAGGTACTTTCCATTCTACGGAAAGTTCGAAACAAATGGTCCTATTTGATATACAAATTCCAAGGCGTATAAATACAAGGCATACTAGGAAGGCCTTCATGAAAAGTCCATCGAATATTAGATAACCAAAACATAATGAACCCATTCAAGTTACCTTATAGGTTTGTCTGAGCTCCACCCATTCCTTCCCTGTTGTGTCAAACCCACCAACCGTAACAATCCCGCATTTCACTGCTTTGACCAAATAATCGCCCAAACCTCCGACAGATGCTTCCCGATACAATTGGGGATGATGCGTCTTAAAAATCGTCCCTAAGTTAGACATGTACATCTTCTGAGTAGAAGATCCTCGCAAAGTATTTATGAGCGGGTAGAAGAAGGAATCCACTGAAAATTGTGATGATTGAGTTGATGTCGATTCTGAATCTGGGATATCGAGAGCTTGTGATTGATCCGCTGCCGTCTCAGGTTCGAAGAGGGCAGGATTCATTTCCAATAGCGCATGACCTTTTGAATCCATGCCGGGACTGATAATGACAGAGGAGTTTCGCGCTTCTTCGATATATGCCTTCAGTTTGAGGACGCCGGCTTTCTGATACAGATTAGGATGGCGCTTTGATAGGGTAGATGCTTCCGAAGACGATACTTTTGTTGCACCGGTAGATTTTCTTCTCTCGTTGAAGAAGGATATGAGGGGAGCAAATCGTCGACGGGAGCTAGGATCCACAAAAGGATGTGCTTGCGGGTTCAGTGAGTGCCATCCGGATGACAGGACTTCCTCGTCCATTTGAGTCGGCACGTGAGGCTCGAGAACCGTGTAGTCCGTGACAGATGATGCCTCCGTATTAAGTTGCTCTGTTTCTTGGTTCGCAATAGGGGAGTCCTCCACACAATTGTACTGTTTCGTACTGCTACATTCGACTGGTAATGACTTGGCTGGACGTTCACGTGAGCCATTTGTCTGGTCATCATGCATCGCAGTGACGTGGTTCGAGGATGCGGAGCTGACGTTGATCACCAAAGTTTGTTCATCGCATTCGCAGGGCAAGCCTGAAGACAATGAAACGGAGTCGGATACACGGTTTTTATGGGAGAATGAGCTTGGTGATTGTAGTTCAGGTTCCGCGTTGAAGGACAAAACGTTCCTCGCTTCATCATCCGACTCCTCACTATTGGAGCTCACGGATTCGATATCTGAGTTCAATGGTTGCGGAAGAATCTTTGGTTCGGTTTTTGGCCGACGGAAGATTAGAGGGTTACTATCCATCAGATCACAAGTTGCTCCGACAGAAAGGCTTACGGGGTCTGAATGCCTCGCAATTGGTTCGTTGACCTCGTCCAAGCTGGAAGGTCTAGCATTGTACGCCTGATCTGGACTATCCTCTCCATTTGTATAAATCGAAACATCCCGGTGGGTCGAAGTTATACCCGACGGTAGATTGGGATACTGAGCAAGGGCGCCATTAACCACCGAAGAAGTCGCAATGTCCAAACCATTGTCCAGCCCGGTCCCGAAAGCAGAGGCTCGAAAGGCGCTACGAGCTCGACCCCGGGTATTTATTCGTGTGTGTTCGAGCACGTCCCTCTGCCAATCGAACAGATGTTCAGCCTGATCTTTAAGAGTCGAATGAGTCATCATCGTAGGCGCAATGATTGTGACTTCGTAGCCCCTCAACTTAAGCACTGATGCAGCATATGCGAAGTCTCTGTCTCCAGTAATGATCACGATGGATGCGGGGGACGGGTTATCAATTGCGAAGGCAAGCATATCGACTAATTTGAATCTGGCTCAATGAACCCAAGAATGCCTGTATATATTTGTGGACTTGCCGATCATCATCTTGTCTGCCACATCTTTCCTTCCATTGTGAGGGCAATGAATGAGTGATAACCCAGATGATTGGAGCTCTGAATGGAGGGTTATCGTTCTTGGGTTCGCAAGGTCCACTAGCGATAGATCAACGTATGCACGAAGGGTCGTGATGGACACGGGCAGCTCAGGATGAGTTTCTTGAATGAGCTTGCGTATGCCTTGCAAAATATCCTGACCCGTAGCGCCGGCATTCGGTCGACAATTCTCTGTGGTTGGTGCAACGTATCAGCTACTACACAATGAATGATGCAGAACGAGGGCGCTTACCAAAGTCCCAGAAGACTGATGTGTGTCTTGTACATATCATGTTCAGTTCAAAATCATTACTGATAGAGGATATTCAAGTACGGAATCCGACTAGAGCGTAGATAGGAGTGAGAGAGAGAGAGAACAGTGGGCAAGCTGCAGGCTGCTACGACATGCCGTGACCACAATAAGCGCCAGTTGTTAGACGCCTGGCACTTATTCGGCATGCTAGCCCATGATGTGGATCAGCTTGTTCCAACAAAGGACCAGCACCTCAATAATTTCATAAGGCTTTTCGATGAAACTAAGACTTCCATGAGTAAAGCAATCTCGAACGGCAGGGCAGGTAGACAAGGAGACAAAAACATGATCAAAAGAAACAGAAAAACAAGAAGTTCGAGTCAGTCGGTTCGGCAAGGTTTCGGCTCGTCAGGGTCAAATGAACTTTACTGTACCGAAGTACTCAATTGTTCTTTCCCACGGTCGGTAGATCGCTGTGTAACAAGTTCTCCGGGCCGTGTTACACGTTACATCGATCTGAAGAATTGTTCTCCGGATCCGGACCGGAGCTAAGCGAGCCTAGCCGAGGGTAATCCGGCTCTTGTGACATGTTACAGCCCCCTGGACGAGAGTTCTCGACCCTCTGTTACATGTTACAGAAATTTTAATAAAAGTTATCCGAGACCCTCGTGTTACGCGTTACAGAACGATTGAGTACTTCGGTACAGTATGAAGTTAAGAAACGGAGAAACGGAGAAGAAACGGTAAGCTTCCCTCAGCGCACGTGACTTTGCGAGGTGCTCCGACTGACTTGTACGCTAGTACTGGAGCATAACTTGATAAGCACGAAATTTCTTGAACTTTGACCAAGATGACCTCCAGCGACACTACGTCCACTCCTTGCCAGAGCGAAACATGCATTAAGTCGAATCCCCCATCCAAGCTTGAATGTCCGACGTGTAACAAGTACGTCCTCAGTGGCTTTGGGGTCACTATCGTGCTCAATCAAACACCCAGTACTCATGCACCTTCATAACCTAGACTAGGCATCCGTGGGTCCTTTTTCTGCACGCAAGAATGCTTCAAGGCTGGATGTAAGTCTTCAAGGGTTTCACGCGTCTTATCTGACTGCTGTTGAATAGGGGTAAGTTCGCACCTGGTGTGAAACATGGCCTGTACCCAAAACACTCCAGGTCCCAGAAACAACATAAATTCATTCATGATCTCGTCAACATGAAGCTCGAAAAGCGTCGTAAGCCGCCTAGTTTTTGGTCCCGCCACATCGATTATTAAAAGCTTCCTATCAGCGGATTCGCATCCTTTTGGGGCCTTCGAGTTTTCTGGCACTGTTCGACCGATGTATCCCCTGTCGCCAAAGCGTACAGTTCCAGGGCACATATTGAGACCTGACTACGCCGATGACGGTAAAGTCAAATCGTTTCTTCATTCCGCTCGCGATATGTGAGCTTGTCTTATTGGTTATCCTTTCGTACCCATTTTTCAAGTGCGTGGAACACCGGCATCTGAAAGGTTAGCAATGGGGTCTCCTCCGAAAATTCTAAATAAAGAGGAACAAGAAAAAATGCGAATCGTGTGCAAGGTTAGCTTTTCAGCTACTTACTTTCAGTTGTGACTTCTCGCGCAACATTTTATCTAGATAACTCGAGAAGTATTGGACATAGCCGCCGCCGCATTGAGGCCTGGGATAACTACCGACGATATTGATGTAATAGTTCACAGTGAAACGGTCAAACGGAATGCATACCCTTCACCCTTAAACTACAGATGCTTCCCGAAATCGGTTTGCACGTACGTCCCCCATTTCTTAGCGAGAACTGAATCTTCATCACTGTGATCTATACTGGTTTAGGTCCATAAACGAAGTTATATGCCATGGGATCCCAGACCGCCGGCCGCTTTCCAATGGAGATATCGTAAATATCGGTAAATTTCTTTATATCCAGGACTTCGAAGAGATTTTGACACTTCTTCAGACGTCAGTTGTTACTTTGATGGTGAGTCTGACGTCGTTGGAACACCTTCTGTGTAACGCTTGCTAAGCTGCGAGTGATCTAGGCTTCCACGGAGACTTGAACGAGACTTATGCAGTCGGAGAAATTGACGAGGATTCAAAGCAGCTTATCCGTACTACACGAGAATGTCTGGACGAGGCCATCAATATTTGCAAGCCTGGAGCCCTATTCCGGGACATTGGCAAAGTGATGTCAGTCGTCTTCCTAAGTATGCATTGTTATCGTGTGCCATCTCTTACCGACTTGGTTCCTTCAGAGAGCCGATAGCCAAGCGGAATGGATGTTCGGTCGTCCGCAATTACACGGGACATGGCGTCAATCAGTTATTCCACGGAAATCCAAATATACCGCACTATGCGAAGAACAAGTGCGTTGGGACGATGAAGTCTGGAATGGTAATTATCTCGACTTACTTCTTGGCGTTCTCAATTGCTAATGCGTCATTTGGAAGACATTCACCATAGAACCGGTAAGTTAGCTTTCTTCCTCGGAGCCTTGCCGGTTGACTTAGGTTGCGACACGCTTTCTCTGTTTCACACCTCTTTATCTCCCCAGATGATCAATCTCGGAACGTGGGAAGGTATACATTGGCCAGATGACTGGACATGCACAACTGCTGACGGGAAAAGGAGTGCTCAGTTTGAAGAAACTTTATTGTGAGTATTTTATTTTTCGGACCGAGAAGCACGAACGTCAGCCCCTGATGACGCGGCCGGTGACTCATCGCAGGATAACGGACACGGGTGTGGAAGTCTTAACTGCTGGTCGGAAGCGGATGCTATAGAGGAGTTGGCTTTGACCTCATGATGACCTAAATGGCAATGTATGAATCGCTCTTTTGTGTATGGACTGTGTGAGAGCCCGGAGTTTAGAACTTAGCCTTTCTCTCCGATCCTACGCCGTCGATGCACTGGTAAATGCGCTTTTGGAAATTATGGCCTTGTCGACGTCTGTTCAAACCCATCCGACCAAGCCGCCCGTTTCGGAAAATGCAAAAAAACGAGTGAGATCGTTAGGGACCAGAGATGGTTATCTCGGAGCTTCGATAGGGAACTTTAATTGGTACGAAGTGCCTCGAGCTGCATCATGTCCCTTGTATGTACGATGACAGTACGAGACAGGACCACGGATGAGCGAGCAAAGGAACGAACGGCGCGCCATTAGGCCATTAAGCCCCTTTGCCCTCCAACCCTATGCCTTACTAGTCTTGCCCCATCCCTGTTATATGACCAGCATAAAAGAGATTCTGTTGTCCATCATGAGAGAGTGTTCCAAGGACCTGTTGCCCACTGCTAACCACCCCTCCGAGCATTTGCGCCGGTCTTTCCACCTTCACCACCCGAGACCCAGAGTCATTGTCTTAGTCGACGTCGTGCCTTATAGCTGCTTGCTCGACTACTCCTCTTCTAGCTCTGAATCTCTGCTCTACCCTTTTACCTTGTTCATAACCCGCTTGCGACACCTATGTCTACCGATCCTTACCTCCAGATTGAGACATGTGGATCTCTTCGAGGAGAGCCCATCTACATCGTCACGAAACACACGCCGTCAGTACAGCGTGTTCCTTATTACCACTCTTCCGTGACATTGGCTGACGAATTGGTAATGTCCTTAGGGCGCGCAGCGGTTACCCTGCGAAAGCGGTACGGTTCCCCCTTATCTGAGACATTAACTGCGGCCTAACTCCAATTACGAACGCCAGGCTGCCATCCGTTGCCAGGATTTGGGAAAGGAAGCGTTAGGAAACTACAAAGCTGA
The DNA here is from genome assembly GCA_019400425.1 of Hymenochaete sp. R1. Classification (NCBI taxonomy): domain Eukaryota; kingdom Fungi; phylum Basidiomycota; class Agaricomycetes; order Hymenochaetales; family Hymenochaetaceae; genus Hymenochaete; species Hymenochaete sp. R1. Next base: position 91,388 of record JAFREE010000072.1, on the reverse strand, counting down.
GGAAGGTGGCTGCTCGCAGACTCAAGTAAGGCGGCTCGATGACGGTATTTGTCTTTGAATGAATTGATGCTCAAAAGTTTGTTTCTTCTTTCCTTATTCTTCCAGTTTGTCAATGGCGTCAGCGATTTGCGGTTAGTTCATTCACTTTTCACTTTCATGTGAAATCGTCGACATCGTGTTCAAGCCACCCTGACTTTATCTTCATCTTCATCCAGCTGCGCAAAATGTGGAATGGAGTTCTCTAAGTTCCTCATGCGCCGCGAGCCCTACATCCAAGTTCGTGGTCTTCCCGAGTAGACGCTCTTAGAACCAGCCAACTATTTGGGATCCATTGGCTCATCATTTATCCCATACTACCATTCCTTATCTTATGCTCCTTCGGACCGGTGCTTTGACAGTACAGTGACTATAAATTTTCTCTCGCTATCGATCTTCTTACAACCATAGAACACGTGTATCGTTTTGTCTTTCCGCTCTTTCCGCTCTCGTTCTCTTTCTCGTACATTTTGTTTCCTCTCTACTCGCCTCTGGACCCTTCGCTTTCGCGACACGAACGTGCTAGACTGTTTTTGTGTAGATTTCGTTGTAATAGACGCTGTCCTATTGTCCATAATGTCATGTCATGGGTGCAAGCCAGAAAAGAAAAGAAAAGAGAGAACTATCGATAAGAACCCTATGGCGGTCGACTACAATCATTGTTTAGCTCAACCGTTGCATCCTTGAACGTCTCATCACGGTCGATGTTTCCTATTTTTTGCACGGGGATGCCATCCTTCAAGGTATCCCTTCGTTCTCGGTGGTGAGACGTGTCTACTTGCAGCAGAGCATCTGCGAGGCGCGGATTAACACCAGTGCTTGTGCTCGCCGGCGTCATTTTCAGCTGCTGCAAGTCCGCGTACGAGCTGCGCATGCTGCGGGACCGAGAACGGGGAGGAGAAATGTCGTCGCCTTCGGAAGGTAGGTACCCAAGGATCTGTTCGTAGTCGCCCTCGCCTTCATCTTCATCGCCAGATGCGACAGGACTGGCTGCTCGACTGGGGTACGCACTTGGATTATCAGCCCATACACTTGTCCCATGCTTGGAGCTGCGGCTCCATCCAAAAAGTCGTTCGTCTAACCAAGTCTAGTGATCGGTAGAGGTTATCATTGACATCGACATTCATTAAAGACATAGTACCGACCATTGGGTGGACAAGTAACGTGCCCTGGGCATCAACCGCTCCCGTACCGCTCTTCCGCCTCCATAGGCCAGGCTTCCCGGTAGATGGCGGCGCTGCGGCAGAAGGAACCATTATTCGCCACTTGGGATGTGATGAGTGACGTTAGTTCACAATTTAGACACGAGAATGGCATACATGATCAAAATCATCCCACAGTTTAGGACCAAGTTCGTTGATCAGCTCCGTCAACTCGTTTGCGAGCTTTTCTCGCATGTTCTTTAATTTATCCAAGCGACGTTGCTGACCGGGAAAAAGTGCTATCACCAACGGGCGCAGCGACCTTGTGACCATACACACCCAAGTCTCAGAATTTGCCTACGAGAACGATAAATAGAACATACTTCAAGACATCCATACCGGCCTCGCCAAACTTCAAAGCAGCGAAACTCATTATCGGGAGGACGATTAACGCAAGAATGGGCGACCAGATGATCCATTCCCATGAAGCGTCTGCTTTCGTCGCGACTACAGCTGCTATGATTGCATATACCGTATAGAGGATCGGTGCTATTCCTAAGGAAATGAGTATTTTCCAAGTAGCCAAAACATCTTTGCCTGCAATCTTCACGTTCGAGGCAGCAAGGGCCTCTGCATAAAACGGATAAGTACACGAATAATTGTCTCGGCACAACTCACCTTTGGCTTTTTTCCTCGACATAATCGAAGCGGTGACGAAAATAGGCCCATTCAGGATCACTCCAGGCAATGCAAAAATAGTCCAAACAATCAAGAGGCCGAGCCTGTAGATGAGAAGACTGAGAGTCTTATAGCTTGCAGGTTTGGCTCTCGGAACCTTGGGCATTATCAATACATAAATGATCGGGTTGTGTGACTACGAACCTGGTGATCACGGAGTCCGAGATCTCTGATTGCACGGTTGTACCTTAACACGTCCTTCTGCAGCTTTTGTACCCTCGGCTCGTCTTTGAAGTGCCTGTATGCCTCCAAGAAGCGTCGATTAAGTTCTACAACCTGTCCAAGAGTTAAATGTTGGCCAGGGGTTTCATAAAGTCTCCTGGTAGCTTGAATGACCTTCATAAAGCCTGAGTTAGGCTGTATGATGCTTTCGAACTAAATTGACTCACCATGAGTGTGTCGTAGTCTGGTGCGCGTAATGTCACCGTCTTCAACCCTTCATAGATCAGGTCCAATAGTTTTGTACACGCTTCCCTTTTCTCAGCACCACCTTCCTTGAACTTATTTACCAGTTCCTCGGGCACTTCCATAGCAGAGCCAAATTCGACCACTGCTCGTGAACGGAAACGATGTGGGTGGAAATAGGAGAGGCCAACTGGTACAATTCTGACTTTGCATTTGGGGTCATTGGCCATCGCGCCGAGGGCCATTATGGTGACACCAGCTTTCAGTGGAAGCAGATCCGTCCGGTCATGACTTCCCCCTACAAAAATTCTTAGCATACGACGTTACATATCAGATAAAGACCGCAGACCTTCGGGAAAAATCCCAAGTAGACCACCCTCTTTGAGCCGCTTGTATACGAAGCGATACATTTCCTGTTGGTCGATGAATGGAAGCCGCCTGAATGGCACACCCTCCTTTCCAGATTCCTTCGCCGCTGCCACCTTCTCCTTGAACCTCCCGGTAGCCTTGCCGCTGTCGCTTCCAAATTCTTTCTTGATTCGAATTTTTGTGTCCGAAATTATCTCGATCACTTCCGCAGTAGAAGAGTTCAAATCCTTGGGGAGCATCAACTGCCACTTAGGTTTCAACTCAGACGTGAACTTTGTTCCATGTCCGATGACAAGGCAATTATCATCTTCAGCTAGGCAAATGAGACCTGTTCCAGGCTTGGCTTCGTCTGCGGCCCGAGACACGGGGACTGGGGTAACGAAATCAGGTCTACCACACGTGCCCGTAAAACGGAAGTATAACTAGACTCACTTGCTGACATCAGGGATGCAGAGAATCCTATGGACTTGCGTGTCATACTTTTTGCAGCTATCAAGAACTCTACTCTCCTTTTTGTTTCACGGTGCACCTCGGACATGAGCAAAATTGGGTCCAGGAACTAATAAGCGCAAAAGTATAAGTGTTCTTAAACGTCGCCATTTCATAGTGCTCGCACCTGATTGTGGTGAGGCGCCGCAACGAGGATGACTGGACCCTCCTTCGGAATGTTATACGCCCCTCGTGGCCGAATTTCCCTGAAGAAAATAGATACGACAGTCCTCCAAAAACCCAGAACAAGGTCATAAAGGAAGTCAGGAGACCGCTTTGGCATGGACAGCGTCGACATAGTGATTTCCAATGCCTTGAGACCTTAAGCGTAGTATGAAGCAACGTATGTGCTTTAGCACGAAGGAAGCATGCGAAGAAGGTCTCTCGGTGGAGAAACTTTGCGGTGGTGGGTGAGGTTGAGAGTACCGAAGGTCGGTGAGAGGACTTAGCGCCGAATTGCACACATTTGTTGAAGTCATAGTCCCAATAGATCACGTGCACACCATTTTCGTTGGGTCAAGAAATTTATTGGGGTTCGCCTTCTTTCATTGAAAAATCATTTATATGATCATTCTGCACGCGAAATACACGGGGGGAAATGAACGAAATGTCATGAATGGGTACTAGAGTACATTGCATATTATCATGAAGGCCTAACTGCGACGGCAACGAGTTAAGAGGATAAAAAGGTGAAGATATAGTTGGTATCGAGACAGTTCAACTGCCTTCAACGTCTGCAGTCGATGAGCCGTTGCTCAGCGTACTCGATCGTTGTGTGCGGGATTCGGCTATTCCTGCTTCAGAAAATACGTTCCCCGTTGGTGAAATGGGAGATTGTGAGGATCGAACAGAGGTTGACCCGAATTGTCCATTTGATTCGAGTCCTGCAAATTAAAACTATGAAGCCTAGGAAGGGCAACCACGAATGCAAAAACGTACTTGAAAGCGTGTCTGCTACAGCAACGTTACGTTCCTCGTCTTCCGCAGCCCGACTTGCCAACGCTCGAGCTATGTATTTTCGGAAAGCCGGACCGGTATTCTCCAGCATCCTGTCTACTCGAGGCTTTTTATGCGGGTAAGCCTTGATAAACTGGTGCAGCTCCGTGATGCCTTCTTTGTGCATGGCCCCCGTCACCTCACTAGAAATGTGATTGATAATGGTGATGAGTTGTTCATCCGGATCCGGCTCATCTACCGGTGGCGGGAGCATGCCCCCACCGGCCGCAGAGGCGCCGCTATGCGATGTATGACGACTCGATGGTGAATGGTAGCGATCATTGGAAGTGTAGGAAGACCTGGTAGCACTGGCACGAGGACTGGTCGGCTGGCTTGCATTCGGGCTTCGTTCAGAAGCTTCAGTCCCGTTCGAAGAGCCGTTCGTCGGGTTCCGAAGTGTACCACTCTCCGTGGCATTTCGATTTGTGTTTAGAATACGGTATACGTACGGATAGACGATAGTAGCCGAAGGATCATCGAATGATTGCGACAGCAGATCATACACTTCGTCATTGTAGAAAGCTATAGGCAAAATTAAGTTGGAATTCGCTCGCTTTTTGTATGGTACTTACCGACAACATGCTGGATGATAACCTTGATTGTTCGAAGGGGCATATCCCCACTGGGAACCTTATTCGTCGCCCGCGCTCGCCATTCATTCGGAGGGATGGACTGTAAGAAGTATTCAATGGCCGGGAACAGTTCTACGGGATCAAGTTCATGCTTTTCCAAATCTTGCGGAATATTTCGAGCCAGCTTCCATATGCACTTAAGAACAAGTTCGGCAACTTTTGCTTCCTTAGAGTCCGATGGCGTCCCATTCACTGGGAAAGGCTTCACGATTTGAAGGAGTAATGAAAATAAGGACCTGAGTAATGCTTTAGTAGACGAACATAAAGAAAATTGTTGTGGATGCGCACCTAATGACAGTCATCCTGCGACAGGTTGCGAACAAGCGGAGTATGATCATATTGATGAACCGCGATAGGTCCTTCACCTTGCTGCTATCGCTTTCGTCTGTTTGTAGCAGCCGAAGAGTGAGTTCTTCGAACAACCCGGTGAGGTTCCCATCTTGAATCGACTCCGCGAGAATGGGGTGATCACAAAAGGCATTGATCGTTTGTATCAAATGCTTGGCTAGACGGAAGTTTTCTGGTTCAACGATGGTCGAGGCGTCCTCAAAGACATGACTCATTTGAAGAGTAATTGTTTCCATAAGGCCTTCAATATGGTCTGAAAGGTCTTGATACTGTGTTGATGTTCGTTCCTCCGAACCAGCTTCTAGAATTCTTTGGATTTGTTTGAGGGCGTCGACGCTTCTTGAAGGATCACTGCTCAGAATTTTTGATATCGTCAAAGACGCGACATCCTTCTCTGACGGTTCCGAGCTGAAGGCGGTATCCGATTCTGTAGTGGCCACAGAAGATGTCTGACGGTGACCCTCTCCATTGAGCGGCCTAATGACTGGCCCATCCACAGCATTCGTTTCATGAGCTTGACCATGGGTAGCAGATGGAGGGGCACCGATACGGGAGGAGCCAAAGCGGGAAGGCAGCATGCTCTTTGGGCGGTTAGCTGGTGGAGATGTGGGTATGCCACTCTTTGGGAATCGAGAAGATGGTGTCGGTGAACCTGATCTCACTTCGTTCGAAGCTTCGTTCACATGAGACTGACTAAGTCGACTAGGAGACGAGGGGTTTGGTAATTTTGAAGCACCCATTGGTGATGACGGACGCCGTGAAGCAATTCCTCCGACATGGGAACCGGGTCTCGGAACCCCTGAAGCAATACGTGAGGCCGGTTGGGGACTATGCGTGGTGGGTGCTTGAGGATGAGCGTCAACTGCTTCAACACTGCTCGGTCCTGCGACACGTTTCAATCGCTCTTCCAGCTGTGTTTTGTCTTTGGCAGACATCGAGCCAACAAAGGACCATATACTCTCTCCAACTAATACGTAGGCTTCCCCAAGCGTCGATAGTGCAGCCTTCCGCACCGCAGCATCCTTGTCAGATATCATTGAACCTAAAACAGGGAACGCTTTAGAAGGTTCACAAGCACCAATTCCCGTTCGCTTGAGTATCCCAGCCATTTCGTCCAGAGTACCCTGACGAGTCTTTGCAACCTTCGATCGCAAGCCGTAATCCATGAGCAATTGGAATACCCTGCTAAATGCATAAATTTTCGGAAGCGTCTGGATGATGAGTTGGACTCGGACTCGGACGGCCTCCCGAGCGTCTCCTAACTGAAAAAAGTCCGCAGAGTCAGAATAGGAGACTTAGCATTTATAAAGAACTAACTTTGTTAGTAATTGTAGGAACAAAACACAAGGCCTCAGCATCTGTAAGCTGATAGTTTACATCTCGTAGGAAGGCCATCACGCTTTCAACCACATCTAGGCATTTGCCAATGAGATTCGGCTGTGGCTCATGCACTCGGATAGAGACGTATTTTAGTGTCAAATCTACGTTGGCAACTCCAATGTCATATCGCTCTTGAGCATTGAAACCGTACTTTCCGTCGTTACCTGCTAGTGCGGAGTAGAATTCACATAGTGAATTTAGACCCGAGATGTGATCGTTTACGGCATTGTGATCGCGGCTGAAAAGAAGTGCAAAGACATCCTTGGAAACGTGAGGTTCCATTTGCACCTGTAAGAAATCGACGAGGTCCTTGCGCATTGGGCCGCCCTCGACAATCCACCTCGTTCCGTCCTTGGCTAACCTTGAGTTTTTGAGGCCAATATTTCCGCTTAGGAAAGGTGCATTTATCGTTGTAGCAGCGGGAGGCGGAGGCACACTGACGGGTTTCGGTGCGAAAGATACAGGCCTCCGGAGTCCACCGATGCCGCTTTTCGCAGCAATCCGGGAAGTTGGAGCTGTTGTAGATGGAACATCTTCTACATTACTTGCTTGTGAATCTGGTCGAGGAATTGAACCCTGGGGGAGCTTCCGGCGCACTCCACCAATCTTGCTCGTCATTGGTATCGCAGAGGAGGGAGTCCCAGCCCGTAGCGGAGATTGAGGGGGTGAGACCACCGACGCCGGTTCCGACAGTTTCACTGGCAATGGAACTGGGGCCGCTTTCTTCGGTTTCTCTACCTTGTTTTGCTTTTCCACAGGAGCCTTCTCCGGAACGGACGCCGCTGCGGCTTTGACTAAAGGTGCGACTACTGAACGCGAAGCCGGCTTCAATGTATTCGTTTGCTGCATCACATAGTCAAAGCCAGCCTGAGAAACGACGAAGGGTAAAACCAGCTGGGCCCCTTTACGAACGTCGGCACTTTTGTCATCTAGGCAATGGATGATCGGACCGGCCCAAGTCGTTAAATCTAAAGAGGACTCAGGATCATGGGCCTTCAGATGGTCTCCAATCCAGTTGCAAAGGGTAGCTCTCTGTATGGGATTAGACGACTCTAAAGCAGTTGCGAGGCCGTGCACCATGCTGTCCACGCTTTCGCAAGCCTCGGCAATGGCTGTCAGAGTCGCGATACCTGCCTGACGAATGTTTGCCTTTTGATCTGACAGAACACTAGCAACCGGTAATGCGAAAAAGCGTGTATGCTTCTCAAAGGGTTTCCCCATGCCAGTCGCGATGCGAGCGATTATATCCAAGGCTAAAACTTGAACGGCTTTGTTCGAGTCCGTTACTCGACTCTTCAAAACCTGGCCAATTTCACCTTCAAATTCTATCAGCAGAGCAATCAGTGAGCTATTGAAACTTACTCACCCATGTTCGGCTTCAGTCGCTTGTTAGGTCCTTGATCAAGAATCGCCTGAAGCGTCTCCAATGCTTCCTTTTTGACCTTCCATGCGTCATTTTTCGCTCCAGTCAGGATAGTAGTCCCTTTAAGCAAGGCATCTAATTCAACGCGAGGGAAGAGGTCATCCATCGCAGCCGCGTTGGAGGAAGCATTCTTCCCAGAACTCGTGCTACCCAGAGCTTGCACATCCACGGATGTTCGAATGGGCTCCGGCGGTGTTTGCCCATCAACCTTGTCAAACTCGCTTGTAATGGTGGCTAGTAGCTGAGGGTTTACTTCTCCCAGGATATCCTTGACGCCTGGTACCAAGGATCAGCATCAATTTCTTCGATATGTTCGGCTATAACTTACTTGGTCCAACGAAGATCTTTACTGTCACAAGCGTTTTCGTTGCGCTCGTTCTGACTTGAGCATTCGAGTTGCCCAGTGAGGTTTTCAAAAAGTCAACAAGGCTGCGGAGTGCAACACCAGCGACTCCAAAATCCTTCAAAGCCAAGTCAATCCATGTCAAGGAATCTGCTAGGACCTTAGGCGCCTTCTGTTTGGATAAAGTGTCATATGCTAAAGAAATTTAATCAATGATCATTTTTCATCAAATTTAACGACGCTTACCTTGATTAAGCACGAATTGCAGCGAAGTCTTCTCTGCAAAAAGCAGAAGCAAATCGCCAGCAGGCTTTTTCAATTTGACATCTCCGAGCTTTTCGCTAAGATGCGGTGTTGCAAGTGCAACAGACGATCTCCCAAACGTTGGAGACCGCTCAGCAAGGACGGAAAGTACTCCATATAGCTTCGTCGAGACCTAGACGAGATCACTAAATCCCTACGGCTAACGCATAAGAAGTGTAGCTGACCTGAAAGTTCTTCTCGGCGCCTCCTTTTTTAATCAAAAAGCGTACAATGACTTCGCTCTCCGCTGAGTCCACAACACCATCAATCCAAGTTATCATTTCTTCCAATGCTCCCAATCTCAACTTCCAGTTCCCATCTCCAAGCCCAGAAGCAATTTCACCCGGTATCAAATCTGTGGCGAGAGCATCTGCATCCTCTGATGAGTGCCTAAACTTGAAGTTATCAAGCGTTCCTGGAGCTGCAGCTGGAGCTGCTTTATTTGATTTTGCCGTCGACGCGGCGGAGGCAGCAGCCACAGCAGCAGACGGAGCTGGCTTCTTTGCTTGCATTAGTCGTGCAGGTGGTTTTGGTGCCGCTTTCGGTGGTCCGGGAGCGGCAGCCGGAACGGATACTGCATCATCGTTGGCTTCTTCCGCGGGCTTTTTGGCTATCAGTCGAGCCGGCGGCTTTGCTTTGGGCTTGGGAGGAGCAACATCGTCAACAAGGAGATCACCACCTGCAGGCCTAGGTGGAGGAGCAGCTTTCTTCGTCGTCGAAGCTCCCTTTGCCGGTGGTGGGGCGGCTCTAGGTGCTGGACCGCTACCCGCTTTGCATTTGACCGTTGCTTTGTCAAATGCCTCCTTTACTTTGGTCTTTCTGACTTCCGCGAGTTGGTCCATAATTGCATTCAAAGGACGTTCGCCAACAATCTTCATAAGAGTGCCCAACGAATTGGCAGCCTCATTACGGGCACCTTCGAACGAGTCTTCGAGAAGCCCTGCCAGTGCCTCAGAGAGAGGCTTGACTTGGGGAGATGCAGGAGGGATTGTTGTCGTAGTCAAGCACCGAGTGAGGAACTTCAAAGTTCCCTCTTTGACTTGAGGGTTCTTAGAGCCCAAGGCCGGTAAAATATGTTCAAGGACGTCAGGAAGCGTTACCTGGTCGAACCATGTCAGTCTACGGCTGCGATTTTAAACGAATCGACAATTACCGTCGAGAAGATGGCATCGAGAGCATTTCCGATTGCATCTGCAACACTTTGCTTCCTTTCCTTCAATCTCTCCAGCATGGGCGGTACAGTTGTCTCTCGATAACGAGCGAAATTTGACATCATTGCTCTGGCAAAAGCTTCCAGACAATTGGCAGCCGTGATAACACAGTTGATGTTGGCATCCGACATTCGACCTGCTAACGCCTTCACGGCTTCACCGATATCAGGAGAATCCTTGATCCGCGGGGTTGCATTCAGAACTGCAAGTAGTTCATCCAGAGCCTCTTTTCGATCCTTCCACTTAGAGGATGCAAGAGCTCCGTGGAGACCTGAAGGCATCTTTCCACTAATATCCACCTCCTCTGCGAATGCTCGAGGGTCCATAAGAGCTGGATCTGAAAGAAAGATTGAACATCGTAAATCCAATCTAATGGCACCATAAACGCACCTTCTTCAGCAACTTCCTCTTCTATTTCACCGCCTCCAGCTTCCGATTCACGAACTGCGGCTCGTGTAAGCCGTCCAGCTTTCAACGTACCCTTACCCTGTCCTTCGCTTTCCATCTTCTCAAAACTCTCCTTCAATTCTTTGACTTGCACTGGTTTCAAGTCACCAAGCCAAGGCTCAATAGCAGGTCCAATGCCTTGATATAAAACGTGTACTAAAGCTGTCCCTTCTGCTCTCACATTCTTGTCGGTATGCGCAAAGATTTTAGGCAACGCCTTGAGAATGGGCGGAGGAGGAACAGTATGAGTCCCGAATGCTCTGTAATGATATTTGAGATGCGAGGGGAGAACAAGGAGAATCTAAACTTACTTGACTGCATCCTTCAATGCTACTACCGTTCCTACAACAACTTTGGGCTGCTTCGCCCCGAGACCAGGAAGTATATCATCCTGTATACGAGTCAATACAGAAAGTATGTTGTACAGCGTTGCTTCACTTACCACCACTGCAGAGCCCCCGTTCTCAACTTCGATATAATGTAGAGCTAGCTCTATCGCTTGCAGTTTTGTCCCATTTCGCGCCGAACCGAAGCATTTATCGACCAAAGCAGGAACGACAACGTCCCTCGTGCGCGCAGCATTCTCACCCGCGAACTTCACAAAGTTGACCACACATTCGATCCCTTTCTCCTGCGCAACTGCGTTCGAGTCTATTACGATCTTCTTTAATGTATCAGGATTAGAAAGGTAGGGCTTGAAAGCGGGATCTGAGTCGGATGCGGTGGTTTGAAAGGTCTTGATGAGGGATTCATAAGCTGACACTCGCGCTTTCCAATTTTTGTGAGCAAGCCGGTCGGATATTGGGAGTTGACTGAAGTCTTCCTCTGGCGGCGGTGGGCCGTCCATCGTAGAGAAAGAGAGAAATGGAGAGAAAGGGGAAGAAAGGTGGCAGATAGTATAAGGAGAGCTGTTGAGTTGGATAAACCACCTCGTCGCGCGTTTCAACAATCTCGCGGCTCTCGCGTGGACGTGCGCGTCCCGGCCTCACCGCGTCTACCTCAACTTACGATGCTTCATTCACGTCTCTCCTCTTTCGCTTCCTATGTCTTGGTGGCCATTCAAGACGAATGACAAGAAATCGCAAGAAATACGCGCGAAAGATGACGACAATCTATTTGACTTCAATCAGTTTGTTGATAGACTCAAGGAGGGTCAACCGGGAGCTCTTCTCGTAACCGCTGGCGTCGTGTTTCTTGCTCGAACGATATACGTTCGTTATGGCCGAACATATCGACATATAGAAGACTTGCCCAAGAGGATTGTGGATAATGAAGGCTGGATTAAAGGCCGAGTTGCTGGGTAGGAACCTCGTCATATACATTGCTGCAGATCGACCTACCTCTATCAACAGTGTTTGGGATCCAGACAACTTTCGAATTCATCACATCTCACCCTTTAACATCTTCGGGCATACTCCTGCACGCAAGATAGGTATGGTCCTTCCTTTTTTTCCCATACAAGTGGCTTATCGGGATTGAAAGGTTCCGGCACGTTGCCAATTCGCATTGCTGCAGTTGATGCACCAGAAGTCAGCCCCTATCCATTAAGGTCTTACGTTCTATTCTAACATGCTGAAAGCTTGGTCGTTATGGGAGAGCAGACCAGAAGTATGCGCGAGACGCGATGGAATACCTCCGTTTTGCTGTTGAAGGGAAGATTATCTACTGCCAAGTGTTGAAACGAGATCAATATAATCGACTGGTAAGTTATCACACTTCTCTTTCTTTAGCTCTCTCGTGTTAAAGTTTCTTGTCGGCTGATTGGACTAGGTTTGCAAACTTGTGCTTCCCCTTTTCCAGCCATGGTTCATGAGACCGCTGGGACCACGATTCGGAAAGAACATATCCATGGCAATGGCGAAAGATGGGTGGGCAGTTGTCTATCGAGAGGGGGGCGCTGTTTACGGGAGCGAAGGCAGAGACGTGTACGAAAAGCTCGAAGAAGGAGCAAAGTAAGAATCGTTTAGATTTGTATGCTAAGCTATGTGTTTATAGATTTCCTCCCCCAATGCAGAAACCGAGGTGTAGGCATATGGCAGGACGGGCCCGATATCGAACGCCCCGCTGACTTCAAGAAAGGCAATCCCGTAAAATCTCAAGAAGAAGCGAGGGCTATCGCAGCTGCGAAGAAGGGCGATGACACAGAAAGTGACAAGAAAGTCAAATCCTCGTCCAAGAGTGTGTGGTTTAGCTGGTTCAAATGATCTTAAAGCGTTAGTTAGCTCGCCTAATATCTTGCCTTTACTTTGAGCATCAATGCATTCGCTACATATCAGTGAGCTTTACACACCGCATCACTCCGTTGATATACTTAATGATGGAACGACAGACCGAAAAGGCGTGCTTTGTGAGTGTACAACAAACCAAAATTGACTTCGTGGAAACCTTGGTTTGGGCCCCGTAGACTCGCCTACCGTTCACAACTACTACAGTAAGCAGCATGTATACACGCGTTCAGTGTTCAACGATTGCCTAGCGCCCTTTCTTCGACCCTACTCGCATGATCTTACATTCTTCCTTAATGACACTATCAATATCCATGAATGCCGCCTCTTCTTAACAAGTCTTAGCATCCCCAACGCCCACCCATCATCACCATACACAACTCAATAGCCAAGGAAGATAGCTTTGCGCATCGAATGCCGGAACTCGCGCTCACTTCATGTATCTGTGCATATATCCAGCCTTCCCTCCAATCCTGAATACCAAGGATCATTCACGTTCACATTCACTCTGCTATCTCCATTCACTTGTCGCGCGCGCGCGACGTCGGACACGGACACGGTGTCTTTCCCTTTGACATCTTTGACTCCAGATATGATTCCTGCCTATCTTAACGGTCTCTGCTCATCTAACGAGACATGGGGCACGACGGGCGGACGGGCACCCGACACTCATGATGATGATTATGATCCATCAACCCAAAAATCCCGCACAAATTTATAGGAAGCATGTGCTCGCGACCCTCTTCCTGCTCCATTCACAAGATCGTGCCCACACCAAACGGTACCCATACGGCCCTTGAAAGTCTTCGGAAAGATCGAACGCGCTGGTATATACTATACTAACGCGACGGCCTGCCTTAGTAAAAAGATCGAAGGTGGCGGGAATGTGGCTGAATGGGAGGCGTAGATAAGGGAACGACTGGCAGTGGCTCGTTCACTGGAAGGTCATGCGCTTTGGAACGGTTGAAACTCGTCGGAGAGTCGGGTCTCGGTCTCACTCACCACCTCTGCTTTGTATCCTGAGCTATGAGGTGTAGGTACGACATGGTGCTGGTTTCTGAAATGGAGAGGAAGATGTAAGTCAGTCATATCCAGCGAATCGGAACGAAGTACGCGTACGTGTCCGCGGATAGTATTAATTTTAAATTTATATACCTTCTTAGATCTGAAGTTCAGGCTCGGGAATTTGTTCGATGGGGCTCAGCTCAAGCCACTATTGGTGCTTCGGATGCGATTGTCGCAGGATACGTGTGTTTTAATGAAAATCACAGGAGTTGAGAATGAACGGTCGGTCGGTCCAATATTTCAAGGCACCGGGTGCAAAGCAAAGAAAGAAACTTCGTCGAGAACGATAAGTGTACTTGCTCACCATCGTATCGAAAGGTACAATTTTTCTTTTTAAAATCTACAAGGTCCCCTTCGTTATGTACGCTTTAGCATGATCACTAACGAGGAGAATCTCACCGTAACCATCCATCCTAACGAACGAAACGTCCCGTCCACTCCCGTCCCTCCAATGCCAAAAAAAAGTCACTCGGGATCAGTAAGAACAAGAACAAGTACCATGATTGATTCATGATCATGCGTCACCGTCACCACATCGCACCTTCGCGGACCCGGCGCCTCACTTCCCAAGAGACGTCTTCTTCTGGAACTCCGAATCCGCCCTCGGCCGTCGCAGTGCCGTCATCGCTGCCGGTGTTACTAGTCAGTTTAGTCAGTTAGTAGTAAGTACGTACTAGTGATGGTCCCGTGTGTGTTCGTGTTTGAGTGTGTGGTAGCTTGAGGGATAGCCTGAGCTGGGGCTGCTTTGCGGATAGTCTAGAGATTCGTGGAACCCATATCATGCGGAAGGGCCCGGGGGTACAGTGCAGTGCTGCACTACTCACTGCATGTAAAATTAATTACCTGTTTGTCAATGGTCAGCAGGGCATCTACGACTCGGATTATGCGTAGTCAACTTGAAGTCAAGTTCTTCAAGTTGGACTCTATACCGAAAGAAGGCTCCAGACTGGCGTGCAGTATGCCGGATACTAGTAATAGAACCAGCAAGTCTTACGAAGTTTAAGCTTGATCTCCGAATCCAAGTCAAGCCTCGAGACCGCATCAAACACTCGAACTCGATTCTGGTAGGAACATCGTAAGAGACACGTTGCGGTGCCTCGGTTTCGTCGACACGGAAACGGAGAGGACCAGAACCAGAACCACAGAAAACTCGTGTAGCTCGCGTGCCCTCCGTCCCGCCATTAATTGCCCCTGTTTCCGATTCTGCTGTACCTCATCGTAAGGCTTCTCAAAACTTCGGATGAGTCCCTCACGCTGTATTCGTCACTGGTAGGGCGTTGTGATGGTCTGCCAGCACTTTTGAATGGATGGGTAGAAAAGAAAGTACCACGTACTGGGAACCCTAGGCTACACACAGACAGACCAAAGATTGACATCAAATGACGTGAATATATTTGGGATCTGACTGCGCCACATCCCTTTTCTGAGGTGTCCAGACTTCATTGCGCTGCGTATATGCAGCATCTGCTCTGCCACACCTGCCAACCACATTCATCCTTATGTCAAAACCAAGTCATTAACCTGACAGTGCGCATACATATGCATACTAACGTCAAGAGAATAAAAAGGCATATATCAAATTGCATGTTGCGAAGACGACATGATGCTAGCGGACGAAAAAGATCATCATCCCCGGACCGATATGGGTGAAAAAAAGGGGACGTAAATAAGACAGGCGCAAACGGCGTGCAGCGACAAGATTGGGGCCACCAGGGTGAGGAGAGGAGGATGAAATGCGGAAGTGCGGGGCAGAAGTCCGAAGCCAGTCGAGGAGAAAGCGAAGGAGGAAAAGAAAAGGGGAAAGGGACCATCAAGAAATATACATGTACAACGGGAGTATAAAGCAGCTTGGTAAGGCAGAATAATACGACTATGGTAGAGCGATTAAAAAGATTCGAGAGAAAGTGGGGAAGGCATGCGGTATGAAAGGCGGTAAAGTATGGAGGGGACGTACTTCGTATACATATACACGAGAAAAAAGAGTTGTGCGGGCGGACTTCTATGAGACGAGCATGCGGTACCATGGACGGCAATAAAGATGCTAAAACCACGAAAAAAAAGGCAGGTGAAGAACAGAATGAAATAAGATAGGGTGCGAAGGTGAGACGGATAGAAAACGATAAAGCGCGGAGCGGAGCGGAAAGCAAGAGTAATCAAGAGTGCCACGGGCAATGAGGCGGGCGAAAGCGAGGAGAGGACAATGTTTGTCACTGTTCTGCAACAGGTGATAGTCACGGTGGTAAAACTTTACATTTTTGGAGGATATTGAGGGGTGCGAGTTATGCAGGAGGACCTCCCACACGAGATGTTTGCGTGCGTAACGATTGCGAGCGTCGAGACACGATAGAGAAAAGAAATGGCGGGCGGGAAAAAGATCGGGGGAAGAAACACGCCGTGATGGTTGTGTTCAGCCGCGTTCAATCGCGTGAGGGTTGTTGCTCTAACTGGACCTTGAACGCGAGACGTTTATCGGTCGCTGCGCGAAACAGCCTGCGGTAATGGGAGGTACCAAAGACCTGCAGTAACATGGACTCGTTCGCGCTGATCCATTCTGGAGGGGGCAAACCGCGTGTCGTCCTCCAGCACCCTTCACCGGGTACGTCCTCCTCTTTTACGAGCACAATCATGCCTGTAAGCAAACACTGCAGCAGATGCAGGATGTCACCAACAGGTTGGCACACATGTCGTGTCGCCGGGAAGAGAGCAGAGTGGAAGACCATCTCCCACTGGATACGGCGTTCGGGTGAGAAGAACGAAGACGCGTGCCGGGGTAGTTGGAGGTTGAACTGAGGCATGCGCGGGATGCCGCCGGATGACCGGAACGGAGGCGTGCATTCAATGGAGAAGAGGATGCGAGAGTCAACGGGTTTGTCGAGCCAGCCATGTTCACGGACGAGCTGGTTCTTGAGAGACAGCAACCAAGGGTGGGCGCGAGCATAAAGAGTTCCGATCGCATCGGCACTGGTAAGAGGGATGCCGGTCCGTTTGGACCATTCGTCCATCTCCTTGATACTGGGAGCGAAGACAAGCTGGGGAGGAGTGCTCATAGTGAGATAAGAAGCTCAAGGGCAGACGGGGCACGGTTTCGAGGTTGAAGGAGATTTGACGGGGAGCGCCCTGAGGTTCGAGGCCAGCTAGATTATATAGGTAGAGTAAGAGGGCGGCTAATGAAGGAGAAAGATGAGCATCAGCTTTAGAAGGTGAAAGCAGCGTGCCGTACGCGGTGCAGGGTTTAATAGGGCTGAAAGAACGGGAAGTACATACCTGTGACTGGCACGCGACGTGGTCAAGGGCGATGAAGAGAAAGAGTCTGACCGCGTTCGGAGACAAATAACGAGAATGGGAACGACGGAGTGGACGACGTTCGACGACGGGACGGGGAGGGCAAGACGAAGGCTGCTGAGGGGTGAGAGAGGAGGGAGAGAGAACGACGGGGACGATAGCATGAGGCAAAGCGACCGATGGGACCTTTATATCAGAAAAAAAGGACATTTTCGAAAAAAAAAGAAAAGAAAGAAAAATGTTGGTTGCGGAACGTTACACGTGCCCTTTTCTAGCTCCTCACCGAGAAATGAGGCTCTTTTCCCACGGATTTTTCTCCAAATGGGGAAACCCCGTTGCCGTCAACATCCACTGATCCAGCAGCTTTCCACCTCCGCGGCCGACGATGTATGTTACTATGTGGCTCTCAGATTTAGATTTAGATTGAGCTGGCATACACACACATGCATATCACTCAAAGAAAGAGGTTGAGGTTATGTTACAACTTACAACAGCCGGAATGACAATCTGAGAAGGAACCCACTTGCGTTTCTCCCTTTCACGTCGTCGTCGGTTACCGTTACAACGACAAACAAAGACGCTCCCTTCCCAAATCTGAAATCATTCATCATTCAGTTCGTTATCTTCTGCAGCTCTCCTCAAAAGAATTGCTTTCATGCTTTTCTTTCGTTCTTTCATCGCGTATAACGTAGCTAGCGCTTGTAAATCATACAACAACCCTTTGATTTATCCTGCATCCACTTCGTTCACTCCGTCAATGCCTCATCGCCACCAATTAATGCCATTGACATTGTCACCCGTCGCCGTTGCGCGCGTTGCGCACTGGCAGACGTTTCCCGTTTGCCGAACCCGGTCCCCCATCCCCCATCCCCCATCGCATCGCCATTGCCAGTCCGCCACCGGTGGTCTACGTAGTTTACGATCGTCTAAGTTGCCCCGAAGAATTCGTATTTCATAACGAAAATTTCCATCTGTTATGGGATTTGGATATGCATCATCACATTCCATCCTGAAACAACTCAATTAATATCTCTGCCGGTCGCGTCGCTTTCAGCGGCCTCTGGACCTCACAGCGCCTTTCGTATTTCCTTTCTTGTGCCCGAAGCTTTTCCAATGACAGATCCCACTTTACTCTTAATTCAATGTATATCAGTTTCAATACACGCAATTTTTTCTTGGGTCGACTTCATGTTGGACGTCAAATAACGCTTGCAATAGACCACCTGGCACTCAACGCAATTCGGCACGTCCAAGGAGCTTCAAGCGTGAAACCCTTCCTCTCATTTAGTCCGAACGCCCACCGTTCTTCCGTGGTGCGTTCGTGTATCTTCTCAGACGGAAGCCGGCGCCACCGCCAGCCAGGGTTGCCTTTGCCAGACTGACGCTAACGCTGGATGAGCAGATCTTCCCCCAGCGGATCTTCGGTGCCTTTCAGCAGATCTTACAAGCGTTCCAATGTTTCTCTCTGAAAAAAATCCCGGCTCGCAACGTAAACGGAGGATATCCTGGATTCCGTTTAGGGAAGGTTGGGGGACTCGGGTCTCCGGGTCTCCAGCGCCTGTCCTTTGCCGACGTTTCACGTTTGACGAGGTCGTCATGAATTTCGTGTATCTGGCATGAGCGGATCGCGAGAAACTCGCAACTCGCGCGGCTCTATTCAACCTGCTTTGTTTGACTTGGTGCTTGTTGTTTGGACTTCAGCTTGGCTCCTACGATCAGACGCGAATCGTGATTGCATTTTTAAGCGCCCAGGAGCCGGAGAAGAAATTCTGCAATAAAGATCCATCGAAAGCATTCATCTATATGAAGCCCAGCCACTCCTAAAAATACAACGCACTCATATGAGCTTTCCTTAATTTTTTTCACACCAACGCTCCTTCATCCTGCAAACATTCCCACCAAGTATTGACTGACGCCTTCGGGCGTAAGGATTCCGACATCGGAGAAGACCAAAGAAATCAAATCGGGTCTTTCAAATCATATTTTAGATATTTTTGCATCAGTACAACTATGACTCCTTCGTACAAATATACGAATCTTGCACACCTTGTGTAATCAACTTCTGGGTTCAGGCGGATCTGTTCTGCATTCATTGCGTACTCCGAGTCCGAAAGGGTATGTGACGATGTGAGCGTCGATTCTCGTTGATGCAAGAGCGAAGGAGTTGTTTGAGGAAGAACAGAGGGTCGGGCAACCGAGGCGGGCGTGGAAGGACGCATAGGTTTCTGCGGGAACGAAAGGATGTTTTGCGTGTGCGTCGGTAGGTCGTACTGGGAAAGAGGGAACAGACGGTGAAATTTGTAGCTGTTAGTTAGAAATGAGAGTTAAATCAGCACGGAGATATATGCAATAGATCCAATGATACCTTTCCGCCATTGCATATACGGGTTTATTCGCCGCTTTCGCTATTATAGCCATTTGATTGCTTCCAACAGCATTTATGAGGCCACCGCTTTCCACGACAGCCTCTGAGCCTACAAGAACAAGGTCGACTTTGTCCATCACGTACGCCACGGCCGAGTCCAAAACGACCGTACAGGGAATTCCTGCTGCAGAAAGAATTTCTTGTGTCTTGACGCTAAAAGCGGTTAGTTTTCCTCGGTGCTTGAGAAGGGAATCCTGAGAACCTACCCTAGCCCGCGAGGCCTAGCTTCCGTAACGTACACCGATATCCGTTTTTGGCGATGAGCAAGAAGCAGTGCTTGCATTACAACTCGGGAATGTGAGTGGGTCAGTATCTTTTCAGTCCCAAAATGAGTTCTATCTCCGCTCCTATGACTTCTAGTGCACTCACAATAGAGCCATCCTTGATGAATCCCAATGCCAGCTTCGCAATCTTCTCCCGATACGACATCGCCTCGCTGGCGTACTGCCGGCCTTGCTCGATTAGTTCGACCTTAAGGTCCTGGAAGTTCTGAGAAAGAGAGTATACCGTCAGATGACTAGAAAAACTTATAGGTTAGATTGTACTTACTGATGCTTCGTGCGGGAAGAGCGTGACGAAGGCGATGAAAAGTTCACAGCCCGCATTTAAGCTGATTGAGTTGGTGAACCGCTCTCGAAGAACCTTGGCACCGTCGTTCAGAGCCTGAACGAGTTCGAACATGGTTCCAGCTGAGTATTAATTTTAGTACTTTGAAATCGCTTATGAAAGTACACCATGCTGACCTTTTGAGTTCTCAATAAGTTCAGTGAGCGCAAGGATGGCTGCCAAAGGAGTTGAAGTCTTGCGTGAACAACATGAGTGAGGTCTTCATGCTAAATAAGTTCATCGTACCTTTTCATTAGATAATATGCGTCTGTAAGAGTCAAAAATGTCGAATTGTACAGAGCGACGAGGCGCATCTACAGGGGAGGTGCTTGACATTGTCATGGTCATGATAGATTGAAGCCAAGGACTCGCTCGCCACCGTCAACGTCGATGACTCACTCACGCGTCGCGCGACAGGATCTATTAGCACGCTCCGTGACTTTCCTTACTACTATAACCTCTTTAGGCTTGACTCGCCAACACATACGCCTTTTGACAGTCTTTCTGCATAAAAAGAGGCGAACGAAAAGGGGATACAGAGCACCTCTGATATCATAACGAATCCCTCGAATAACCAATTTACTTGGTCCAAAAGGCGTAGGATTATTGTCGCAGCTGCTTTAGTACTATCGAACTGGTACTCGAATTACATGTCGTACAATACTGCTGGTATGGGTGCTTCACGCGACCAACGCTCCAAAAGCTCAAGTACGACGCCTACACACATAGCAGAAGTGGAATCGCCGAATTCTTCACAGTGGATTTTTCCTGTATCGGCTTTCAAATCAACCCCGTCCGTAGCCATTTCTTCCATACCATTACACAAAGAACTCTATGACCGGGCTCGAGGTATCGAGTTCCTGTACCGGTTAGGTGCATCACTACAGCTGTCAGTATCTCTCTTTTTGCAGCTCTTGTGTGGTCTAAAAATCTTAGAGGCCGACTTCTGCCTTGTTCACAGCTGCAACATGGTACCACAGATTCTATATGAGGTTCAGCATGGAAGACTATCATAGACAAGTGAGTTGGTTTAAATTTAATTCGTCTACTCATACTCCTAACTTATTATGAAGGATGTTGCAGCAGCGTGTATTTTTCTAGCAACGAAAACCGAAGAATGTGGTCGAAAATTAAGAGACGTGACGAAGGTCTGTCGAAGCAAGGCAACTGGTGTCAACCCCGACAAGGTACCTGATAGCGTGAGACTCCTCTTGATCCTTACAATAACTGGAGCTTATGCGTATCTCCTCGGCTGCACAGGAAATACAAGATTACCAGAATGTCATTCTAGCAACTGAAGAAGCTCTTCTGGAGGCTATCTGCTTTGATTTCGTTATTGAAACCCCGCATGAAGTGCTAGTTGATCTCATCGAGCGTTATGCCGGCGGAATCACGAACCAGTCTTCAAATGGCGCTCTGGGTTCGTCGCTGTGTGATATTGCGTGGAACATTGCGCACGATTCGTGAGTCTGAACAGCCCTAACTACTTTCAGTTGTGGAGTCAATTAATGTATTTTCATATCACAAAGGTATCGCACGGTCCTTTGCCTCCTGTTTGATGTACAATTAATCGCTACGGCGTGCTTTATTCTTGCTCAACGATACTTGGAAGGAGATCACTCCTTGTCTTTGGACGCTCGCATAGCGCCATCCTCACCATCTGCTTCGCTCCCGACTCCGCCTCCCAATAAGCCCACTTCACCCGACGCGTCTCGGCTAGTGATCGAGCACTCCAACTTCAACGAGGCTCAACTCTCGGATTTGGCCGGTACGAAGATCACTCTGACCATCTCCCCCACAGTAGCACCTCACACTTTCATTACGGAACAGAGGTCTTAACGACCCTCATTGACTTTTACGCTGCCCAAGATACGCGGGGTTCCGTTCCTCACCTGCAGTCTATAAGCCAGGTGAGTATGATGTGAACGCCACACGTTCATTTCGGCAGCTTATCGTCCCTCAAAGATCCAGCCTCCCGCGACGCCTGCCTCACGGATTAGGTTGTATAGTCCGAATTCCCATGATCCGTCCGCAATTACGACCACCGAATCACAAAACCAACTCAGCAAATCGGGCAGTCAGAATGTGCCTGAACCCGAGCAAGGATCCCTCAAGAAGAATAGCTGGAAACCAGTCACTCCGATCACCAATGGGGCAGGCAGGGACATGACCAAGGAAAATCCCCGACGTCGAGTAGATCTCGAATAAACGTGTACTTGACTTTTCTCTTACGATAAACGAACGATCGCTTCTTCACGAAATCCCGCTTGCCATCGCATCGGTGTATTAACTTTAATCACTATCGCTGAACTCTAATCGCTCCTGCACTTCTTCTTCATCCGACCGTCGAGTACGCTCGTACTTGCTGAAATCGACAGAGATATCACCTTCCTCTACCAGCGTCTCGTCTTCTAGGTCATGATTTTTCTCGAATAGTTGGCGACCTTATAATGGTCAGTAAAGAGACGGTAAAGCGGGCATGGATGTACTGGTACTGACCGGAAGGACGCAAATGAAGCTTCTTCACTTCGTCTCGTTCTTTGGGCGTCAACCCTTTCAGCCTTTCCTCTTCCTCTTTTGCTTTCCTTTGTGACATCTCCTTGTCGTATCTTCCCTTCCAGGCCTTGAATGAGTCAGCCGTCACCGGTGTGCCCTTTGTGCGCGCCTCTTCCTCCTGTTTTTTTTTTCGGAATAAATGAGTACCATTGTGCGTGGTGTACAGATAGACTCCACATACCTCCAGCAAGTGCCTCTCCTCTTCGGCATCCGCCCGTCTTTTCCGTTCCAACCGGGATTGCACCACTTCAAGTAATTTCTCCTTCAAGAATGTGACAAGCGTGAAGGTCATGGCCATCCCCAGGTTCTCTTCACCCTATTTGAAGCGACATGCCGTTGCACCTCGTCAGTTTCGATGACTGGAAGACAAAGTTAGCGGGCAGAAGAAAGAAAAAGACAGACCAAAGCCTTTATCTGTTCATTGATAGTTGATTGCTCATCCGTGGTCAATTCGTCTCCGAGAGGTTCCATTGTGAGTTCAGGTAGAACACTCGGATATAGTTCCGGATAAAGTACTTTCAGGCGTAGTTTGACTTAATACGAAGTCATCAGCAGGGCTGAGCTCATGGATTCCGGTGTGCACGTACTGTCCGCGCCGCCGTCAACAGTCTCATCAGGTTCTACGTCAATCGTTATTTCTCTTTCTGAGGTTTCTTCATCGTAAATGCACATTTTAGTAGAAAGTCTAAGAGAGGAGGACTGGGTTCCTTTAATGACGGACTTATTAGTTCCGTGGGGTATATCGATTCCAGTACCTAGTGGAAGGTATATGCGTTAACCTGAAGGCCAGAATTACTCCAACACTGCATTTTATTCGTTACCTGGAACTCCTCGTCAAGTATTTCGTTGGACATCTCTTGGGCTCGTATCATGCAAGGTAGATAGAGAAATATATCAGTTTTTCAAGCTTGAAATGGGCAGTCGTAATGAAGGCCGAGTAAGTTGTTAAGACAGGTTGATTGATATTGTTAGTGAACCTGAACCCCTTGGTTAGATCGATTCGAATTCAGAGTCAACGGCGTAGCTCGATTGGGAATGATCGACGTTTGTCATTATCGTCTTCACTGTTCGATTGTTCACCACCGCTGTGACTTAACCAATTCCACTCTGCTCGGTGAGCTTAGCTTTCAGTCTTTACTGCCTCCTACGACTTTTCATAAATCATAGCTATCCAGGATGGTGCTCTCATTGCTTCGACAGGCGTCCCAGCGACTGGGGTCCTCTTCCTCACTTTGGAATCGCCAAGTTGGAACGGCAACTCAAAAAATGGATCTAAATTATCACTGGGAAAGCATACTAAGGGAAAGAAAACCTCTTAATATGCAACGTACACCAGAGAACATATGGCACAATCATTCTGAAAGGTTTACGACGACCAGAGACCTTGCCGTTCGCAATGCTTACTCCGGTGTGTCATTCAAATGATTTTTCTTCTTCTTCCCCACGCTCGTGTGCTTAAATACACTTATTATTTTCTCTTTATAGGTAGAAGCATAAATGTCAATGACGGTAATATCTCGCTGGCAGCTTCGAAGCTGGATCGTATCGTTGGGCAAGCCGGCATAGCAAGGGAATGGTGGACGAATAAGAGGCATAGGCAGAAGGGTGAAGAGAGGAGAAAACTGGCGAGCATGCGGTGGCGCAAACGGTTTAAACAGGAGGCCAGTTTCCATTCTCCAAGTTTAAGCAACTCTCATTATTGACTTCGGTTTCTCAGGTCGGAAAGAAGGTCGAACTCGTGCAGCAGATTCGACGACGTGGAGCATAAGAGGGAATTTCATCTCCACCTTGGGTACGAATTACACCCCATACTCTCTGTACGGTGCATCGTCGCACGTCTCTTTAATGCCAGTATTCACAAACCTACTTCACCTCTGCCGGTGTTCCGTTCCAATGCTTGCCATGGATGAAAGTTGTGTGACCACTATCCGAGTCAAAAAGTCTATTCTGTACGCAGATCATGGGACTTCCTCACAACACTGGTTCGGTGTTGTGGCGCTTTTCGAGCAACTCATACTCCACATTTCGAGGTCCTCGCACATTCTGAAAAAGGTCCACGGGAATCCGGGGATTTCTAACATGTCCCCGAACTTGCCTTTTTTTCTTGATTTCCGGCACAGGTGCAATGAGGCTTCTTGATCTAGATTTATGCAACCATATTTCTACTTCTTGATGCGACGAGAGTTTCGAAGCTTATTTCTGACGTATTCGACTACTCGCGTGCCCGTGATCTGTTTGATAATGGACGACAAGCAACTCCTGCCTCTCGGCCTGAAACTGATCGGATGAGCTTGTGGTCAATTTCGGAGACACGTGCCGGTACTCCTACACACAAGAGGCGTATGCGCCAGCCCGCCTCCGCGCTGTTTGCACGTTACTTGTGAGTGAGACTTTTTCCGGTGGTGACTGATCCATCGATTTAGGCCGCTCTTGGGATCCTTGTTACTATCTTTCGAGAAGGCTCGTTTCATTGAGCCATCGTCGTCTTCAACAGCGATGCTCTGCGCTCCCGAAGCGAGCTCATTCGTACGCTCTGATATATTCTCTAACAATCACCATTTCGTTCTCATACTCTTGTGCGTCACTTCGGCTAAACACATAACAGCGGACATGATGCGCTTATCCGACCTTGATCTGAAAATCGTGTGATCTGATTCACCTCGGAACTTCAGGGTGGCGTTCACAACAGTCTTAAATGAACTTGAGATTTTCAAGTATCTCCCAGTAACTACCAATGAAGTGCGTCGAAGGCCACGCCTGGAGCTGCCGTTGCTGAACGTCGTGGCGTCACCTAGCTCCTACGTCTACTGTGCTGATGGAAGTGCGTTACTGCAAAATGAACCTTTCCGGTAAACGAGGATGACGCGAAGTGGACCGGACGTGCCAACAGCAGGCAAGTACAGTGGTGCTTGCTACACGAGTATTCTCACAGGTGCAGCAGTGGCCCTTAAAAGCAGCCTCTCTCCGAGGCTCAGAAAACAGTTCCCCACCTCTACTCGAAGCCTCTCACTTTACCGCCTTTATCTTACCTTCAAAATGTGCCATAATGTGCGGTTTTCCCTCCATCGTCCCTTGGCTCCTTGGCTTTTTGACTGATTTTTTGTTTTGTTTTGCGAATTTCAGATCATCGACGGTCGTTTCCACACTGCTTGCGGGCACTTTATCTCGATGGCGACCCGGACCCAGGACTGTTTGCGACCGGATTGCTTATTCAGCAGGAGGCACGCACATCCTTATGGCAAGTCTGACACAGAAATACAATTCAAAGTTCATATTGACAGTCTCACTCAAGGCTGCAAATCGCCTACATGCACACGGTTGATGTCTCTTCCCGTAAAAAACCCAATCCGAATTAGCCCTGTTAAATGCGGGGATTGTATTGCACGAGAGAACGATCCGGCTCTAGTCGGCAAATACTGATCGTAGCCCGAGATCGATATATGCGAAGTAGAACGAGCCCGTAGCTCTGGATAGGCTTTCTTATGTTTTGGCAGTGGTTCCTTCTATGCACGCAGGCGTGCGCTCCCTTCGATATTGAGGCGAGAGCCCGTTTACGATTAACGTTATTTTATGCGATGGCTAAAGTGCTGTATCTTGTGTTGTACGAATGGTTGTCCATTTACTTATTGTCTTTGTTCCTTGTCTAAAATGTGTCTGTCTCCAAAATCGCACTCGAGCTCTATTTTTTGTACCTTTCTTGCTTCATTTGCTATCTATCGACGTTCCCGCGATCACAATTGATATTGAATCCGAAGTCCGAACGATCCGGATACGAATCCTTATAAGGAAATAAGAAAAGAAGCAACAAGATAACGGTCACGTGTAATCGACGTTTGTGGAGTCTTGTTGTGGCTTCAAGCTTGTATTTAAAAAGTTGTTAAGGAGCCACGACGACCTTGTCCTCTCCCCTTGTTCTTTCTCTGCCCCCGTCGAAAACCAACCACCCGTTCTGCACTTCCACTGGCCCATCCACAAAAACGACAATAGCATTTTATCAGGTCTGCCTTTCAGTAGCTTATTGTCTACCCCATTCTCTCCCTCCGACCAACATGCTCTCCTTCATCGACTCAGCTCTCAACGGCTCCACCGCCAACGCGAGCCCAAATGCAGTTGCTTCCAACATACAGCACTACCTTGCTAACTCAAACCTTCCTAACATGCGATTGGCCCCGTCCACACCTCCGATGCCGCTGGCCGGACACAAGACCCATCGAAACTATCTTTCTATACGCCCCGAGCGGTACAGGAAGCTCAGACACATGCATCGCTTCAAGAACGCATACGTAGATAAGGCGACGCTCGATTGTATGTATTCGACTAAGTTCTTTATTGGATCGTGTTGCCGACTACTCTCTATAGTTGTACGCGACCACATTCCTAACAAGCCATTGCCCGTGGACGACGAGGATCCAGAAACTGGAGAGCAACCTTGCATTCCTTGCGAAGGTTATGAGGTCCAATATTATGGTGCCCCTCCTCTTCGCAATCTTGATGAGTACGTGATCTGGAATCTGGGCACTTGCAACCACCCCTGAACTGACTCTCTTCTAGGCTCGGTGTTGCGTGGCTCTCGACGACAGTCTTGAGGACGGTCCATCGGATTCTGCAGATGATACCAGAATACGAGATTGTTGCGAAAGAGTATAGCTTCACAGTCCCCGATCTTGTCCGCGACGAAGACGCTAATATCTTTCGATACTACCTATGGGAAAAGAACTCACAAGTTGAAAATGACATAGAAGTCGTCTCGAACAACTCGGTCAAACTCATCGTTGCCTATCAGGCCCCTTGGATTTTGTCTCAGCGAGACATGGAACAGTTTTGTTCGAACTCAACCACAAGTTTGCCAACATATGAGGCCTGTATGGCGAATGATTTGCGATACAATAGCGCGCATAAAGTGTGGGCCAAGGTTCGTTCAATCAAACATGGGCAATGATTACAATTTCCTGACTTTCTTCTAGTTGTGGGACATCTGCAAATACAATAATTGCACTACGTTCGTGTTGACAAACTATAGCCAGTGGGTCTTCGGAGGGTTCTCTAAGGGTATGTGCACTTTATGGTCATTGCCCAGACATTGAACTGATCCTTGTGTTTAGGGTGGGAGTACGGTTTCACGACCTGCGTGAAGAATGCAACCCAAACCCCTTCAAAAGGACCATCAAGGCCTGAGCCACCTAAGGCGAGCTCCTCAAGATCAAGAGTCTCGACGAGGGCAGGGTCGTCTAAGGCAGGGTCCTCAAAAGCAAAGATTTCGAAGTCAAAAGGGCCACTCCCGAGAGCGCCGTCCGTCCTTGAATTCCTTATATACTGGATTTGCAGTTCAATGGGCGTCGCAGGAGCATTCAAGCATCCGCCGGTGGGTCATGAGCTTCCTCACGTTCAACGAGAAATTCCTTGTGCCTTCTACGACGTTAACGTCAAGTGCGAATCACGTTGTGCCAAGTTCTTTTTGTCACTTTCTTCTTCATTGTGTACTGCGTATTGAGAGTATTTGGATCCGACTTAACTTAATTTATCAATAACTTTATGTAGGTTCTTGAGGGTGTTGAATACCAAGACACTGTTGACGAGCCCTCTGAAGGTCAATCACCTGGCTGCGTCACCCCTACCCAATCGCATTTTAATCTTCCTATGGTCCATACTCCCACGCCTTCTGCGTCATCTTGGGAATCCAATGGGTCTGGCAGTGCGTATAAATAGGGTCTTTATAAGATCACCTGAGCCCTCACTAAAGCTTATTGTTTGCAGGTCTTCTCGTAGCCAGGGACGGCGATTCCGATAGCGTTCCTTTATTCCTCGATGGCAACTGGCAGGTGCCTAAGTTCCCCATGCCTATTGATGTAATCGAACAACCTTCGATTCATTCGTGGCTCGAACAAGGTCTCAAAGCTCTTCCAACCCCAGGTCAGACCATTGAGCCCTTGACTCCTCCAGCTATGCCAGAAATTCCTCGTCCCCCGAGCCCCGTGCGTTCTGAATGGAGCGATGCTAGCTACGCGACTCGTGAACGTCGTATTGGACAGGGGTTTTTTAACCTTGAAACATATATGGAGGAGGCTTACGGTTGTGATGGCGCCCCTATGGATTTTGAGACCTGAGGGATTTGATTGTATGGTGATGTAGTACGGAACGAGGACTTTGAGGACTGTGGCTAATTGATTGTTGATGATATTTCATGATCGATTGCATTGTACATTTATTTTTGTCTTTTCTCTTTCTTTCCCCCCCAAAGTTCTGACCACGGTGTTCACGCGTTTCATTAGCCTTATGCTCTACATGTATGCGATATGATGCCGTCTATGCCTCTTCATTAGCCTGTCTGTATCATGTTCAATTTATAATCCCGCAAAAAGACCACCTTCTCCCTCTGTTCCTTGAATTTCTTCAACATCGCCAACTTCTTTGAATCCCAAGTGTTCATGCCCAACTTCCGTCGTCCACTCTCCATCCAAGATTATTTGTCGTACATCTGCAGGCTTAG
The DNA here is from genome assembly GCA_019400425.1 of Hymenochaete sp. R1. Classification (NCBI taxonomy): domain Eukaryota; kingdom Fungi; phylum Basidiomycota; class Agaricomycetes; order Hymenochaetales; family Hymenochaetaceae; genus Hymenochaete; species Hymenochaete sp. R1. The sequence continues at coordinate 62,480 of JAFREE010000072.1, read as the reverse complement.
GATCATAATCTTCTCCTACCGCCCTCAGCCACTCTACGACCGGCCTTGCAAACCACCTTATAATCCCGCCTTCTCTTGAGCCGTCTGCTTTTTCAAACCATCCCAAATGTCCCCCTCCGGCTGTCACTACTAAAGCGACATACCCGTTTTCAGAATCCGTGGGGAAATGTCCGACGATGGGATCATCATCTGCGTTGATCGCCAACAACGGCACACGTACGTTTTCGAGAACTTTATCGCTCGACGCCCAATCGTAATACGCCTTTGCATTTCTGAATGGGAAAGGCGGAGAGGACCCGCCCAGGATCCGCGTGAGCATATTGTCGAACTCGACGAGGGATATGCGCTTCTTTTCCGCTGCCTTGAGGATTGTTTCGAGGACTGGCTGGGCGCGCGGGTGTTGTTCAAGTCCGGTGAGGTTTCGTTTCAGCATGGTAACCATGTTGCTCGCCATGGCTTTCGCATAGATGTTGCGGAGGAAGAAATTACCTTCAAGTCTGCGTGGAATTTAAAGTTGGTTTGTAAAGAATTTTACGTTTTGAGACCAATTTTTCTCTAAAGGTTTGATGCGAACGTACCTTGAGCTGTTCAAGTGAAGGTCCCAAGGCTTCATCAGAAATAACAACGTTAGTTTACCTCGTACCAAATGTTCATTAAAATATCACACTGACGCAACCCAACAGACAGCCTGCTCTTATCCGACTTCTTTTACCCTCCTCGGCTAGGTACCTGCACAGGATGTTTGCCCCCAATGAAAAACCGACACCCAGTAAAGGCGCTTTCGGGTATTTCTGAGAGATATACATGAGCGCTTGACGGATATCGTCTGTGTGTCCGGCAGAGTAAAGTTGACCGCTCGTCACTGGGACACCCGCACCTGTCAAGCATGTTTAGCATGTTTAAAAGGAATAATGCCTCCAAGAAAAGGGTTTGGGGTAGGCAGAGAAAAACAAATGGATACGTACATCCTCGGGAATTGACGACGATGGCACGATAACCCAGGCCATCTTCCTCGATTGGTTTTATGGCCTGGGCGAGGACGGCGCGTACATATGCCTCATGCGAACCTTCAGACAACAGATAATAAGTCGGCGGAAGTCAGTAAAGACGTAATTCGCAAATCAAATGCCAGTGACGTGCTCACCACCTGTGAGACCGTGAAGCACGACGATGATGGGCACCTCATCAGGTACTTTTCGTTCATGGACAGGTGGAGTGAAATCCAAGCCTCTATGTTAATGACCGTGAGTTCTCGGCTAGGCAATTCATCGACAGTGAGACTAGACACTTACAAAGTACCACCGTCTTTGAGGCGAATTAAAGTCCTATTACGTTGGCAGTAAAAGTTAATCAGAGAAAACATATTGAAATGAAAGAAAATGTAGGCTCACCTATCGTACACGACCTTATCCACCTTCGAGAAGTCGCCCACGACGCAATATCCTGTCTGCAGATGGCCGCTGTGCAATGTTCAACAACAATTTTAGAGAACCTCTCAAGCTCGCAGACCAGAAACGGCTTACTTGTTCAACCACCACGCAGGTTTGTACGGCTCGAGAACGGACGGGCAACGAGCCTTAATGAAATCCGAGAGCGCAACGGTATCAGCCACGTTGTGTCCTTCGACGTGCCTCACTCTCAACAGGGCTTGACTTTGTGCTGTGAAGAGTGTCGGGACCGACGAGGACAGCCCGCTGAGGCGTTGACCCATTGTCAGTGAGCGACTGAATACCTTGAAGGAAAGAGGTTGAAGCCCGGAGACCGAGGCGGATACATGGATACGATAGGCGGGTAATAAACCCAAGGCACTGACAGATCCAGTCGTCGGTCAACCGGAGAGACTCGCTAATAAACTCATCCACTAGCAGCCCGGCTTGTTTCTCGAGGATCATCGTCATCCACGGTGACACACTCGTGGCTTTACATCAACTCAGACAGTAAGCTTCAGCAAAAGGTAACTTTACTTTGCATATACATGTATGTACTTCTAACTACTGGTCATGCTAGAATTGTACATCCTCCCTAAGCGAACGCATTACTGCTTTGACCACCGTCACCTCCTCGTCCCAAAGGCTCACGATACAATGTTCCAACCATTCATACCACTCAGGGAGCGGCCCGTCATCGACGAACTTTCCCTTCCTGCATTTCTCCTTACCAGCCTGCGCCTCAAATAGAAGCGTTTCAGCAATTTTCTCAAGATCATTTCGGGCCGCAATCTCGTTATCTTCCGAGACTGTTTCACTAAGCCCGTTTATTACATTGTACCATGGCTCCATACAGTCCTCCGTCTTTATGCGTGAACCATTCAAACCGTCCCGATCAGGAGGGAACGATAAATTGATGAGTCGTAGTGTGTTGAGAGTAGTCCAGGATGGATGAGCTGGTTCTGGGGTCAGGAATAACTTTAATTCGCTATACAAGGTGAATCAAGTCCTTGACAGACACAAAAAAAAGGAATCACTGTACCTTTGGAAATACTCCTGCACTTTCTCCATGACCAAACTAAGGAGCTGTATCCCAAGCTTCTGCTTCGCCAGCTCCTCTATGTAAGGGGTGACATCGACTTCCATGCTTGCGTTACAGTGTGTAAAGCCATATTCGGCGAATAGCAAATTATTACTATGTCCTCCGTATTTTAGGAAAATTTCGTCGCCCGCTGGCACGCGGAAAGTTGGAGATAAGAATACGAGATCGTCCGATGCTTTCCTTCGCACTTCAAAAGCACCCGACGGGGACTCTTGCACTTTCAATATAGGGGCTCCGTCGTGTTCCGTATGATTTGCAAAGTCGATAATTGGACAGAGACTTAGGTTTGAAAGTGGGAGGTCTGCTTGGAAAATGTCAAGGTACAAACAACGGGTGTTCACTATTATCAACGCAGTTAGTTTGTGCGGATACCCTCCCATTATCCCGCACCTATTAACCATCCCCAAAGAAAGTCTTCCACTACCAAAATTATTGGTACCATTTTGAATGCTTCGTGATGCTCTTCCTGTACGATTGTGAGACATCACACGTTTATATGCAATATTCCAAGCCAATGTCATACCTTGCAGAGTATTGCAACCTCCCAGTCCTTGTAAAAACGATCCGCGACTCCTTTCAGCTCTTTTCCCACTCTCCGCGGTAGAAATGAAAGCAGCCGGGCGCCATAGATATCTCCGTTTTCCTCATAATCTCGAACAAGCCAAGTCAAGGGATGACTTTCGAAATCCATCGGCAAAGTGTTGATGTATGCACCAAAACAAGAATCAGTAGATTCAAATAACGGAGGCCTTGGACGGTGCAGAGCCAGATGTAGAGACAAGAGCTGAGTTCCATTCAAGACGTGACATGAGCTACGCTTTTTCCCGCTAAAACCTTCGAGTGGTACCGAAGGATACAATTGCCTGAGACTACGAGCATTGAGCAATGACGATGCGGGTATGCGCAGGAATGGGGTATCTGGTTCCTCGATGTAAGAGTCATCCTTCAAGGAACTAGGGTGGAACGAATGACTTGCTCAATTCTAGTGTTTTTGTTACATACAACCCTCGCCCGGCCCCTGGGTCACGAGCTTTGAGCCGGGAATACTATTATGGGAGGTTATGAACGAACCTCGGCGCACTCGTGGTTCGACGTTGAGCTGTGAGTTATCAAAGCCTTTTGTCTCCAGCCAGGCCAGAAGTCCTTTCCACGAAGCCTCATCTCGATGCATTATTCCCCGTCTTGATCTGAGAATTTAAATCGACCGAGGTTGAAAGAATGTCTGATCGAAGAATAGTATGGTCAAATGAGACTTCAGTTCAGATGGAGCGCCAAGGCCGTCGGGAAACAATTGTTATGAAGAGAAATTGAAAGTCTGAGGTCAGTCTTAGTAAGCGAAAAGCATCATGTCAGCTATTTAGGGTTAGGTAAGCGACGATGCCAATATTAATGTCGAATGTGTACAGTCTCGCCTCCCACGACGCTTCCACAACATCTATCTTTATTTCAAACGTTTGTTGGTTTCGTCTCTAAATCCCTATTGCGTCGCAACCACTGCCATGCAACCTAATTCGCTCAAACAATCCACGTCCGCTTTACTGTATATCCCTCAGCTGGAAAGGCGCAACGCTATTCTTACCGCAATGTTGGGACGATCGACAAAGATACAGTCAACTTTCTCTTTGATCAGCATACCTGATGACGCTTGGCGTCTTGCATCTTAACTAGGACAGCCCGGGAAACATAATCATACTATACGCATAAACTCTAGCTGCGTAAACACTCTTACATTGTGCTGCCAATTTGCTCTGGCCTTCTCGATGCGAGCTTTGCATCCCTGCAGGCGACATCCCCTTGAAGTCGGGTAAATAACATGGCACGTTCAAGTATATCCCTGCAATCGAGGAAACCGGATAAAAGGTATATATTCTCGGCATTATTACACATAGTAAGACGCTCACCGTCGTGTCTGCTATCTGCATTCTAGTTTTCAGGTATAAAATCTCGTTTGTCTTCTCTTCTCTCTTCCATTGCCCTTCCTCACACCATGTCATCAACTAAGAGAGCAGCTGATGACTCCGCACCCTATCCACGTCAAAGGTCACGTTCTTCTCGGGAAAAGTTCCCCGACTATGATGACGATCAAATCCGTGCTCGAGCGGAAGCTATCCTGAGCAATCCCGCGGAAGTCGGCGGCGTCACCTATCAAACTGTTCAGAAAGCCAATAAAGAGGGCTCGGACGTACGCGTCGATTGGAGTCTTGTCAATAACACACTCCTTAAGAAGTACTTGAACAGTTACAATTACCCCTTCGAGCGGTTCTACGAGTACCTGGACGCACTCATCATTCATGTTTTCCTGATAGACGCTCAGATCAAGGATCAGATTAAATCCGGTCAGCCAATTTCATCCGCTTATTATCAATCCAAGAGCCGGGCTTATAGAGAGCTTCGGGAAATGCTGGAGAAAAACTTCCGCGCCGCCTCAATTCTTGCTGCGAAGGACCCAGTTTTTATGCCTCTGGTCGAGACCTTCAAGGAAGGGAAGGAATGGTTCGAAAAGGACTGTCGGATCGGCGATCGGGCACGTACATGGAAAGGATACAAAGACACGATCGATCTCGCGGATCGAGAAACTGACAACAAAATAAGGGACGAACAACGAGCGGGTGTTGAGGATCAGAAGAAGGCGTTCAGAAAGACAACACATAAACTCGGTCCGGGAAAGAACGACCAGGAAGAGATAGAAGCTTTCTCCGAGGACTGCGACATAACGAAGTCACCTCTGAAGAACATAGCCAATGCGAGGCAGTCAATCATCGACATCTACAACTCGATTCTCGCAAAGGACCAGGATGCTGCGGAGAAGAAGATGTGGGAGCTGCGCCGAGATGCCCTTATAGTTAAGTAGTTATATCCACGTCGTTGAATCCACAAGCTATGTCTTCTCCATTGTTATTCTTTATAATATAGCAACTGTGTTGCCTCATGCATAAGAAAGTCTAGCAAGATTTTGTGCTTGTGCTTAAAATCGCGTTATAGATTGCCACTTGTAGGTAAACTTTGCATCTATGCAATACACATAAGAGCCCACCCATGCCGGCAATGCTTTCTTCGTTGATCATTCGCACATCTAACCTTCATCTTCTTTTTCCAAGGTTTTAACCCAGTTTCCGGACCTCCTTACAAGTCACTCCTCACACTCATGCTTAATTAATGAGCAACCGATCCGAACGAAGCCCTAAATCGGAAGGGTCTGGCTCAAGAAAGCGTAGAGTCAGTGGCGAGGGGTCCGGGAGTGGGAGTGGGAAGAGGAGGAAGAGACCTCATCCTAATCTTTCAGACACAAAAGTCGTGGCTTTCGCTCATTTGACGGCCAAATCAAACCTCTCGACAATTGCCAGCGCCTCTCGAGAGATGAAGGACTATCTTTCTAAGGAAAAACATAATACAGCTCTCTACCTCTCGCAGCCGACTTCGAATACTGGGCGCACAAAACCATGGCCTCGGCTTGCAGACAAGAAAGCATACCAGCTTGAGCGTCTAGCTTCAGGCGCATGCGCTCGGATGCTTTTTCTCGCCCTGGAAAGTAAGTCTGGAACTTCGTTCCCACACGACGATACGCTCGAACTTTGGAACGAGGTCGAGAAAGATTTGGGGAATCCGAACTTTGAGAAGTCGAAGCACAGACTTCAGAGTCATTACCAGTCTTTGCGTGTCTTCGATCTGAACGACAGAGACCCACCTGGCATCCAAATATTTGATGCAGAAATTCAAGTTTTCAGCGATTTGGAACAAGTCTGCGAGAGTCTGCGAAACCGCGTAACGGAGCTGGAGCGCAAAGTTGCTCTTTCGGATGACGCTGACGATGCTACTCTCAAGGAACTCCAAACAACGACTGGCCTTATATTTCTCGCATTCTACCGGTACCTGCACCTGGCTGTATCTGCACATCATTCTGCAAAAGAAGGAAGCGCCGACTCCACCTGGATGGAGCACTTGCGCAAGCTGTACGGCAAAGCTGGCGAGATTCACGACGTCATCATCCCACGCAGAGTATACGTTCATGAATTAAATGGCGGCGACGTTGGCGACCATTACCCTAGCAAGGATACTTTGGGTTTCGCAACTTTGGCAGCAAAGCACATTCTGGACAAAATGCCTTCCTTAGCTGAGAGTGATCTGAAGGCTTGGCTTCACATTGCTACTGATCCCCAGCACCTTCGTCCCGCTGTTGAAGTTGTAAACTGTGCAGCAAACGTCTGCTTCAGTGGTCTCAAGCTCATGAGGCCTCTGAACAAGGAAGACACGGACTTTCGTCACAAGGAGCTCGAGATCTGGCTTGAAGTATTCGACCACTTGAAAGGGGGTCAGACCAATGAAGTCGAAGTTAAAGATGACTACAAAAAGTTGCAGAAATTGGTCCAGGGAAAATTCGGGAGTGCATATTATCCTGATGGAATCATTCCGGATGCTTCGGACAACTTTGGGATAATGTCTTGCTACCAATCTGTCAGAAAGCAATGGGAAGAAGCGGCCTCTTACTTACAGGAATATGAGGCACGCCTCGCTGCTTCGAAGGCTGAGGAACAAACCCAATGGAGAAAGAGTCTTGATAGACTAGTCAAGTGGACGTTCTTTTGCTACCTCCTTTATTTGAAGTCCATCAGCCACCCTTGCATGTTGATTATCAAGGAGTCAAACTCCCCAAACCTCAAGAGCGTTGTACATTCGTACATTGATCACAGAGCGACGTATTTGTTTCTGGATTATTTAGGGATGTGCATGGATGAAGGAAAGTGGCTGGCTTACTCGAAAGTTCATTGCAGTGAGCACGACGAATCCGAGTCCTAGCCTATAGTAACAGCGAGATCTGTAGGATTTTAATAAATAATAAGTGACGATTGGCTGGGTTTCGAAGTGAACTCGTCAGTTTCTGCCAAAGAACATAAATTGTGGGAAAATCCCAATGATTGCAGACGCTTCAATCATGGTGCTTTCTCAGACACACCCACTTTTGGGAAGTCGAGAAACGTAGCTCACGAATCTTCGACGAGTTTGTGCAGAATCAGGATCATGACAAGAGATCGCAGTAGAAAGAAGATAGAAATTTAACTAGAGACCGGCGCGGTGCGGAAGTAACCGACGGTTATTCCGCGTCCGCGCCATTTTCCGGTCCCCGGAATGCAAACCGCCTAATGCGGAATGGCGCGGTACGGTTTGCACGCGGAAACGTTTCCGCGCGGTTTGAAAACCGTGCGGAACGGTTTTTTTCCGCTCAAACGCGGATCGACGTGGTGACTAAGCGTAAGCGACGGAGCGGGGTGTCTCTGCATTTCATTTCTCTCACTCGTACCTACTGTACTCTCTGTTCATCATCGACCCTCGTCCTCCTCCCCGCTCGCCTACCAACACGCACGCCATGAACCGAGCCCACGTAGTGCAGGCCGACCGCTCACTGCACCTACGCTTCAAACGCTAACGCTTGTCGGCCCAGACTACGCATTTTCGACCTCAAATTGTGACGATGGAGTAAAGGCAATGCGGGCGTACATATCCTCTTATAAAGGACATCCGTAGACAAAACAACATGTACAGAGACAATTCCCATTCTCGATTATTGGCATGAACTCACAAACGAATCCCCAGGTCGCAGCTCTTCGACGAGGGGACAGACATCGGACGTCGTCTTACAAAGCTCGTGAACAGCAAGACACTGATGCTGGCGTCCCAGCCAGCAATACTGGTCTAGAAATCGTATACAAAAACCCAGTCTCCAGCACACCTCATTTAGTCGAAAATGGGTCATCTTGCTCAATGGCTGCATCTGGGATGGGAACAAGTTCTGCAACGGTACCGTCTCGTACGTCGTTGCCAGATTCACCAATGGATAGTCAAGTCGAACTTGGACCGGGAACAAGTTTCACAGCTTCTCATTGTCGTTCGCCTCCAGCTCGTTCTACAGTCGACAGCGGGCGTCTCTCAGACAACCTGGAACGAGAGCATGCAGCATCGAGCGGATGTGACGCCTTCAGTCAGGAGCAATCCAATTCAGAGGTAAGTGCACTACGATATATTATGAAGTCTGGATTTTCATTTTTCGTTCTGTCTTAGAATTGGGCTTCCTGCGATGGTGCTAGCTCTCTGACCGGACGCAAGCGATCCAGAGAAACTGTAGACGAGGAAGATGAACAACCACAGAACCAAGACGGCGGAAGAGGAAGCCGTGGAGGAAGGACAAGACGAGGGCGGGGAAGGGTTGGGCGTTCGTCTATTGTGAATGCGAGAGGAGGGGGGAGCGGCTCTGGAACGGTGAGAGTGGGTGTCCGCGGGCGTGCTCAACAGCGAATACAGGGACGTGGCAGGGGACGGGGTCAAAGGGGTGGGAGAGTAGACGCGATGCCGGAAACCAGGGGACACGATAGTCAAGACGACCCCAGCAATGGAGACGACAGTGGAGATGCGCATAGAAATGGAGATGGTCGCATGACAGCAAATAACGAGGGCGGTGAAGAAGAGGTCCAGTTCAATCCTCCAGAGAACCATCGGCGTGCGCAGGAAGTGGGCGCGATCCACCCCGACGAATACCAACCAGAGGTGGAACTAGTTACGAAACTCTTACCACAGGATTGGAAACGGGTACGTCCCATAATCTGTCCCATTTCCATGCTAACATCATTACAGCATTACTCGCCTGCAATATTATTTTTCATTCGGGCATGGTATACTCAACTCCTTCCCGACGACGCTGAAGCTGGCATGCAATGTGTGCATTGCAAGACGGAAGTATATACTAAAAAGAGTTACAAAGGCCAGAACGGTGCTGTTTTTTTTTAAAATCTGTAGTCGTGCGTTCAACTGAGTCCGTTCCGCAGCTATGATACATCACATAGAAAATGTCCACGGAGGGCTTGGAGATGCCGTATCAAAATTGTACAACCATCTCAACGTAGTAAGATCTACGCGCTTCCCTTTGAGAGCAGAGTACGATATCGCAAGTGGTCGGCAACGTGAGTTTTGCTCCTTTTCCTATCGCTATCTCCTACGGATGTTGACGTTGCAGGTAGCTTGCACGATGGAAACGGTTGATCCACTAATAACAACCACGCTTCTTGTGCGGAAGGGGGGTAAAGTAGTCCCAAGAGAGACTCAGACGACTCATATGGTACGTTCCATGATTCACTCACTCCGTTTTCTCGTCACTTTGCTTGAGGCGTGAACAGGAACCATTGAATAGCTCTACCTTCGAACGAGAGCTACTTCACTTGTTTGTGTCGGCCGACCTGCCATTTGCTCTAGCCGACGCGCCTCGATTTAGACATCTCGTCCGTTACTTGGCACAAGTACATGATTTACCTATCCCATCATCATACACTTTGAGCGCTCGGGTCGCTGTAATGCGGGAAAATGTACATTCCAGGATACAGAATCTTCTCACTGTGAGTTTCATGTAACACCGCTTGGCTTTGAATATCCTAACTAGATGCCACGGAACATTCAGAATACGGAACACGGATCATTGTCTCTCGATATTTGGACTTCCCCGAATGTAATTTCGTATATAGCAGTAGTGTTTCATTACACTACTGCCAGCTTTGAACTTGGTTAGTCGCAAACGGACATCTTCGCCACTGTAGGCTAACCCTTATGTCGCTTGGCCAGAAAACCTATTATTAGAGTTCGAGGAGGTGAAAGGCAACCACACGGGATTTAATTTGGCGGAAATCATCTGGAACATAATGCAGAGATTTCACCTTAAAGACAAGGTACGACATTCTTGCTTTCCACGACTATCAGCGGGGTCATTGGTTGCCCTTGCAGATTCTAGCTATTACATCAGACAATGCATCGAACAATAATAAAATGATGCGAGACTTGCGAGACAAGTTTTTACAGGAACAGAAAGAATTTCCCGTCGAAAACACTCGAGTCCGGTGCATGGCGCATATTCTGCATTTGGCCGTACAAGACGTACGCACTTTTTTGCTCTGCTAGGGTGCATTTATACTGATATGCACCAAGCTGTTGAAACCAATTGCAGCATATGTAGAACCAGAACAGGACACGTATCAGGAAGAGATAGTTGCGGGAAGTTCTCTTGTGTCTGAAGAACGGGACGTCATTGCCTCTGTCGAGGACACTTATGGAGGGCATGTGTGGGAGGGGGTACGCAAGATTCGGGACTTCGCTTTTTATGTCGCCCATTCTTCTGAGTTGCGTCGAAAGCTCAAAAATGTCATACGAACCGACGTCTCGATGTATTCCAGCAAAACACCACCTCTGCCTCCGCGACCAATTCGCACTCGGTGGTCGTCGACGCATGATACGCTTGGTACGTCCGCGCATATTATCTACAGAGACCACGAGTGCGTAAAGTTGACGTTGGCGACAGCCTATATGACTCGATTCCGCAACTCAATCGAGAAGTTCTGCGTTCAAGAGGGTCTTGGGGAATACTTTCCAACCGGCGAACAATGGAGAGTGATATCGAAGCTCGTAGACTTGTTGCGTACTTTTAGAACGGCCACGCATGCAATGAGCAAGAGCAGGACTCCCACATTGTCGACCGCGTATGGTCACTTTCTAAAGACATTAGGGGTACTACGAACCGAACTAGAGAATAGGTCATCCATTCGCAATGAGTCCCTTAAACTTGGGATCGAAGCTGCGTATAACAAACTTGATGCCTATTTTGATCAGTGTCTCGTATGCAAATATTACATATGGGCAGCACGTAGGTTTTGTTTGGTATTGGATTCGTTACTGTCGCTGATAAAGGCGTTAGTTTTGGATCCTCGCATTGCGCTCCCCGGCTTGATGAAACATGCAACGAATAACAGTCGACTACAGCAATGCCTTATGGAAGGGAAACAGAGTCTTTCCGACTGGTTCTCTGAACGATATACAAACAATGGCCAGAGTAGCTTGGATCCGCCGCATCCAGAATGTTTGGACGACGCTGACGACATGGATGATGTTTTTGACAATGACACGTTTGGCGAAATGGATGCATCTACCGAGTTAGACAGATTCATGGAGAAGTCCCGAGCGAAGTTCAAAGACGTGGAGAACCCACTCGATTGGTGGAAAATGAATGAAAATCTATTCCCTCGTGTCGCTCGACTGGCACGCGATATACATTGCATCCCAGGCAGCTCTGTCACTGTCGAGCGGGTGTTTTCAAGTGGACGAAACACAGTTGCACTCAAACGCGCAGCTCTGGGAGCTGATACCATTCGTGATCTTATGATATCAAAACACTGGCTTCGATTGGAAGATGCTGCGGCAGAGAAAGACGCACACTTGCATGGGATTGAGTAATACGTTTCATAAAATACCGCCTTAATTCATACAGTACATGTGCGTAGTTTCTGTTTGCCCGAGCCACGAACTTGCTAATCATATATTCCCAGATGGTACATACACATTTTTAATGCACGCAATTAGCTTAATACGCCGTAAGCTAGTCTAGGTCCTTCTGCACTTCAATCATAACGGTCATATTCATACCACCTCTTGAGGCCGTACGGCACTCCCCGACGCTCCATGGCGGTACGCCTGCTCAACCGACAACCTCCCATTCGAGTCACTCCAGCCTCTCGGCGCGTCCATACAAATCAAAGCAAATCGAACGCAAGTAGAAAATCAAAAGGAAGGAAATGGTCCATTCTATGATAGCGGCTGTGTACTGACTAGAGGAGAAGACGACGACGCCGAAAGTGATGGCAAGGGCTATTAGGAGAACGGCAAACGCGCGCAACCATTCGTGGTTGTTGACGTAACGGATGAAGCCGATGTGGGTTATCATTGCAGGGGTCCAGCTATGTGGAATTCATGAACATTTCCAAGGAGGTCGGATCATTGGAAAACGATGTGTTAGAGGTGAAAGAACGTTTGTCGGAGTGGAAGAACATGCCTTCGCTCCTACATATTGACGATACTATTGCTCATGCCGGTAAGTGGCTGATTCTCATTCCAAGAATATCAATTAAACGCTTTCCTTCAGACCGAAGACGAACCCAATGAACGTCTGTCCTCCGGGTACTCTACGCTGGTCAGATGCAGACTTTACATTCCCAGATCGAGGGTTCTTCCAAATTTGTGCCGGGCACTCCAGGCAGACACATCGTCACTCAAATAGAAGGTATTTACAGCCTGAACGCGACAACGTATAAAGCCGAGCAGTCTGTCGAGTTCGTTTTGCTGGATGAATCGGTTCTCGTTGCTCGAAAGAGGGCGCGCTGGACGACTGATCGACCGAACCTGGTCGCTGACAAGTGCTGGCCTTTGAACGACATACTCGATCTGGACACCAAGAATACTGCAGGTGAGCTGTGTTCTTTGGTTTTATATTTAATGGTGCATGGCAGAAACAGGAAACACGGACGACAGGAACTTTTGAAACAAAAAAAAAATTAATTAATTAAAGCCGTATTTCGGCTGCAATTAATAATAACGACGCCGTCGCGTCGTTTTTGAAGCCGGGATAGCATCGTGCAAGAAGAGGTAGCGGAGAGGCTAGAGGCGTCGCGCTGGGTTGTTTGTGTGACAGGCGCGAGGACCGATTGTTCGGCATCGCGCAAGAAGAGGTAGCGGAGAGGCAAGAGGCATCGCGCTGGGTTTTTTTCTAGTGCATTGCTGCGCGCTCACAGCTGTTCGCGGTCAGTAATGCGCTAGAAAAAAAAAGTTGGAACGTACTTACCGGGAGGATGTACCCCGCCCGCTCCCGCTCCTCGATTTCGCGGAGGCGACGGAGGATTGCCTCGCCGCATTCTCCAGCGACGACAGCGAGTCCCCGGATGGTGCCGCGAACACAGAACCTTACGGTGATGTGGATAGCGCTAAAGATCGCGGTGATAGTGCCGAACATAGCGTGAACGTGTCGTTGAAGGAGGCTAGGATGTGGACGACGGCTGCAAAGACGTTGTCGTCGCCAGCAATGAGTGACGATGAAGTCACTCATGTACAGCCCTCATAAAAGTTCCGTATTCGGACTTTTATTCATTATTTTTTCTTCAATAAATTTTCTATTTAAGTAGTCTAGTAATTTGAAATTTTTTGCGGAACTCGCGGTTTTGTAACCGCGAGTGACAATTTCCGCCGGTTTTAGAAACCGCGCGGTTACATAAACCGGCGGTGTGTAAGACCGTCGGTTTGGAGTCCGCGCGGTTTCTAAAACCGGCGGTACGGTTTCCGCACCGCGCTTATGTCTAAATTTAACTTTGAATGATCCCGCGCGTGGGAAAATACGTCGCGAACAAAGAGGCGCTTCAGGCCGAAGGCAGGTTGATTTGTACGTTTCTCGTCGTCTCAGACGTCAACGGTCTCGCTAGAAAATACACCAAGATACTCATAGTGCTACATGGACTAATTCGATTTTGCGACTCGTACCTGCACGCGTAATTTTACGCCATATCGACCTTTCGACTCTTCGGATGAGAAGTGAGTGACCGGCCGGGATCGACCAACCCAGGCGCATATATACAGCCTGAACCCGGGCCGCAGCGTCCTTTCTTGACCTGGCTTAACTTCACACATCGCCGATTCCGCCTTTCTCTCGATATACCTCGTTTTCTTCACCAAACAGTCATGTCTGTCTTCAATACCTCGCGCCTTCTCGGAAAGACCGTCCTCATTACAGGAGCGAGTGGCGGAATAGGAGCCGTGCGTAGCCAAGCCTAGAACTTCCATATGAGTAGCGGCCTGACTCATTCACTACTAGGCATCGGCGCTCCTCTTTGCCAAAGCTGGATCTAATCTGATTCTTCTCGCTCGACGTGCGGACGCGTTGCAGAGGATCGTCGATATCGTGAAGGCTACGCCGGGGAGTGGAAAGGTCGCGAGCGTGCAACTAGATGTTTCTGATAGGGCTCAAGTGAACTCGTTATGGGACAAGATTCCATCAGACTTGAAGGCTGTTGACGTGCTGGGTGAGCTAAACATATACGCGCTCAGCTTGATGGGCTACTGATACAACTCGATGCCCTATTCAGTGAACAATGCGGGATTTGTTCTTGGTGTAGAGAGAGTGGGGAATATCAATCCGGACGATGTCGAAGCGATGTTCCAGACCAATGTTTTCGGACTGATCGCTATGACCCAGCTCCTTGTCAAACGTATGTTATCACTCCTCGTAGGCTACATCAGTATTAGACGTTTAAGGGTTCAGACTTCAAGGAGCGCAACACCGGACATGTTATTAACATCGGGTCCGTGGCAGGACGCGAGCCATATCCGGGAGGCAGCATCTACTGTGGTGCGTGGGATAAATTCAATATTTCTTTTTGTGCCATCTAACATCGATATTTTGAAACAGCAACCAAACATGCAGTGCGAGCATTCACTGGCGCCTTCATGCGCGAGGTCGTCGATAGCCCTATTCGTGTAACAGAAATCCAGCCGGGTATGGTCGAAACCGAATTTTCCGTCATCCGCTTCCGAGGTGACAAGGGTGCGGCAGACAAAGTATATGAGGGCCTCCAACCTCTCGTAGCGGAAGATATCGCTGAGGAGATTGTTTGGGCTGCATCGCGCCCGCCTCACGTTAACCTGGCCGAAGTTTATGTATTGCCCGTGAACCAGGCTTCGGCGACTTTGAACTATAGGCAGAAATGAGTTATATGAATGTGTTTGTATTACAGTGTAAATATCCAGGCACATATGATCATGGGTGATGAGAAGTAAGGCATACGTCTAGCGTTTCCTTTTGAATAGGAAGTGTGGACTAAATGCGAGCAAGAATGTGTTGAAGAGCGTGAAATAGAAAACAAGAAAGCGTGAAATACACAATGAAAGTGGCATACAAAAAGAAAAAAAAGGCCCTCATATACAGCGCCAAGGTTATTGCAAGACATAGAAGGAGCAGACCGTCATCGGCTCTTACGTGCCCTTGTCGCCCTCGGTGGTGGCGGAGGCGGCGGCTCCAGTTCAAGAGCTTCTTCGTCATCATCGTAAACATATTTCGTGACAATCACTTTCTCCGGCGTGAATTCGAATGGCACAGAGGCATTGGGGACATTCCCAAGGTCATCCAAAGTCATTTTCTGAGAGTCATCTATCAGCTCGTACCAGATACCCTTATGAAAGTGAAACACGAACAGTATTCAGACAACCTTTGGAGGGCGTTGAAGCGTTTCTCCGCCTCCCGGACTTCAGTTCAATCTCATCTAGGTAGACCGCTACCTCCAACCCTCGATCCCACTTGACCCCCTTCTTCCCATTATCTGGTCTCACGGGACTTTCGTAGTCCTCATCCTCCCCAGGACCCCTCCGATGCTTCAAAGGCGTTGATTCGCTCTGAAAGTCGCATTCCATACTCAAATCCATCGAGTCTTCGCCACGCCTCCGCTTTGCCCTTTCATTGCGCATCTTATCCTGTTCTTCTTTCTGCTTTTCGGCAATCGTTCGCAACTTCATCGTAGGCGACTCTGGTCTATTTCCCTCTTTCCGAATGATCCGCATTTCAATCTCAGAATGATAGTGTTGGTTATGTGTTGTATTATTATTGGTGAGATTCTTGAGCGCGATACCATTGGTAGTGAAAACGAGATTCGTCGAAGTTGCGGGAGATTTGGATCGCGTACCGTTAACGTTGACCTTTCTTCGCGATGACGGTTGAGCGGATGTTGAGGTTCCAAAGATGTTTGTCGTATCTTTTGGACGCTTAGGACGTGCAGATCTACGAGTACCTTGATCAGCACCTCGAGAGTTTGCATCGGTGAGTTCGCTAGAAAGGGGTGTCGATGTAGAAGGGATGCCTGTGTTTGTCTCCTGTTGATCCGTTTGCGACGAAGGCGTGGGGCATTCGAATGTGAAGAGTTCTAAGGAAGGGCCGCCGGGAGGTGAAGAAACTTTCTCGGATAGTTGTACGATATTACCACGAACATTCGGCGGAGAAGCATATCGCATTCCTCCTTGTCGTACGCGATCCTGCTCAAGTCGTTCCTGTTCCCTTTTCTGCTGAGCTCGCTCTTCTTCCAACTTTTCCTTTTCCTTTGCATCACATATCGCTTGCAAGCTCATACTCGAAGCATGCCTAAATTCATAATCGCCCAACGTTCCTTTAATAACTTTACGAGCCCTGATCAAGCCATTCGCTGGTTGCAAGTCCAGCTTGAGGGGACTGGGCGGGGCTTGTGCGTCCGTTTCAGACACTTTGCTCGACTCTATCGCACTGGATTTGATGGGGCCCCCAAACATGCCCGGTGTCACGCGTCGCATAGGAACCATAGGACGAGGTGCCGCCCCCTTCTCTTTTTTCTGTCTATTGACGAAGGTCGGAGGTTTCGTAGCGTTTCCACGCATTACGTTGGAGGATCCTTCCAAACCTTTCGCAATCGACGAATCCTCTGACCCACTTGAAGATTCGTTGGATGGACGGACTAACCTACCAGTCGTAATTTTGGACTGAGTTGATGGGCGGACAACCTGAAATTACAGACAGCTCAGTTTAAAATGATTCAAAGATATCAATATATGTAAAGATACGTACAGAGCCCACCAACGTCCCTTTGCTATCCTTTTTGCTAGATGAAGGCATTGGTAGCCTCGACGTCCGTGAAGCGGTCGCAGCTTTTGGTGCGACACCCGAGCGTGGTATGCGGCTCGTAGGCTTGGCAAGCTTCAAAGCTGGTTCCATTTGTCGAGCTCGTGAGCTCGGCAATATCGTACATTTCAAAGGCGATTGCGGTGGGTTAGTGAGGTTTTCGCTACGGGAGGTGGTCAAATTCTTCCCTCCTACCTCGATGTCAGAGGGTCGGATTGGGCCTATCGGGACCTCTTCTTTCGAGCTGGAGGAAGCTGGAGTCTTTGCAGAGGATTTCATAGGCGGCTTTAGTATTGCAACTCTTTTAGCCGGGCTACGATTAGGATCGGCCGCTGACACTGGGGGCTTCGAAAATACAGGCATCCGCGCTGGTACGGGGTGTGCGACGGAACCAGCCGTTTGATTCTTTCCATTGCCAACACTCGTTGACGAGTCGCCGGCCTTTATTATGGCTCGACGTGCGGGGGTGCGACCAGGGTCTTTAAGGGAGCTTTGATTGGACTGTAACTTCGCCGGAGAAAACAAAGGCTGAGTATTGGTGCGCAATGTACCACGGACAGGTGTTTGAGTCTGGTGCGCGAAAACACCCGGAGGTGGCCTCTGCACGCTACTTGCTACGAGGGATGGCTTAACTTTATCCTCTGGCTGCGGTGTCGAAGGAAGTGCCGGGCCGTCCATGACGACATCGGGAGTCGCTTCAGCGCGAGCGGGTCCCTCAGCAGTGCTTGGAGCTTCCACGACTGTGACCGCCATATCTGGTAGACGGTCTGTGGATTGTGAGGTGGACTTTATATCCTGCGAAGCGGATTCAGATGTGGCAAGCTGTCTTAGGATTTGTGACGAGCCGGGGGATAAGGAATGTGTAGATTCGAGTTCTGCTAGCTTGGAAATAGCACCTCTCCTTATCCGTTTCCGGACCTTCCTATCACTTCCTTCATCTAAATTGTTATCAAGAGTGCCCAAGTCAACAGACCAATCTGCTTTCCTCGGCGACAGAGATAATCTAGTTGACTCGCTGAAACGCCTTTTTGTCCCTCTGGGCGTTAGGACAGAGACTTCATGTCGCTTGTTCGTTTCTGGAGTAAATGTCGGAGGCGGAGGAAGTGCGCTCAGTCGAGGGCTTCTCCTCGGAGTAGTGCTGGGGCCAGGGACAGCCAAACTGGAGTTGTCTGACGAAGCCTGTCTCGAAGCTTCAGGTGTATGAATTGTCACGACATCATCTACAATGGGGGGAGAACGCTGAGACTGTCCAACACAATCAACCAAATTCGACTCCGTGCGCAACGAAACAAGTTCCTGAGTGTTGTCCTTCTGAGAAAATGGTACTGGTGCCGACTGCCCCGCTTGTGAAGCCTGCATATTTAATGGTGAGGAGAAGAGGAGATCATCGATTGTCTGTGGTCCTGGCTTCGCACGTCGAGGAGCGGGTGATACAAATTCGGTATTTGAAGGTGAAGACATGAAAACGGATCGATCAAAATTGATCAAATCTGTCTCGTTCTCGCTTACTTCTGTGTGTGGTTGTGACGGCGAGCGAAGAATTGCAGGGGAGGTAGTTGTTTGATGTTTGAGGGTTATGGTGGGAGAGGCGGAGTCATCGAACAAATCGAATGGTGGCGGCGTGGAGCTTGGGAGGTCTTCAACGCTGACAGAAACTGGTGAGGATAGTCCATTTGGTACACTGTGAGAATGTCCTGAGCCAGAGTTTGTGGAGGGTGGTTGCACACCACCAGCGCGCTGTCGCGGTGAGATCGAAGCGCGAATGGCTTTCGGAGGTGGGGAAGGGTTGTCGTGTGCACGTATAATGCGGCTCGCAATTGCAGAGGAAGGTTCTAAAATGAGTCAGCTAAGGCTTTTGAACGAAAGTTTGCCGTGAGCACACACCATCTTCACGGAGAAAGTCAGGTAGAGGGGCTTCTATCCATGACTGAGGTTCCTGCGTTAAAGGTTGATTGTCATCCGATTCGCCAGGCTCAGTTCGCCCAAAATCTTCAGAGTCGATTACGGGAATCTGCGAGGAAGGCGATAGAGCAGAGCGAAGAGATGCTCTTGAACGCATGCTAGATTCAGTCTGCTGTCGGTCGACTTCGGATTCAACGTCGGGACTGGAATTGACTAGAGACGCGATCTTCTTCTCAGGAGACTGAAATTGTCCAAAATAAACCTTCGCATTGGTGGTGTTGACGGCGTCGGAGTCACTGTCATTAGATACTGAGGATACAGGTGAGCTAGGCGAGATCAAAGCGATGGGTTGGATTGCGGCCTCGGGATGGTGTGGCCCAGGATCCATGTGTGGTTGGTCGTGAAGTGAGAAGTGAGAGAAGAGGGAAAGGGCGCTGCTCAAACACCACACACCTCAAACGCGACCGCGTTTCGTCTAATCACGTGATCTTTCCAACCTGCAAAACCAACCGAAATTTGAGTGGCATAAGGATGCATATTACGGAGGACTTAAAATGGCGTCGTTCCAAGGTAGTATGTGTGGGGTTGTGAGGAGCGGTAAAGCTATTGGATGCAAGTAACTTTTTACTTATTTTGTCTCAAAATCCACCAGCAGACCGGGCAAATTACAGGGGCGAATGCGTCTGCGTCTGGACCGGTGCACGCGGAGGTTGAAGACCAGTGTCTGAACCTGAGCGTGGCAGTGAAACCTGTGAGAATGAGAGAACCGGCAAATAATCCCTTCTTCAAGCTTGGCTTCTTCCTCTCGTTGCAATCTTTCATTAGCACCACATTACCTATCATCTATTGTCGATAATATCCCCGACTGACCTCAATCCACGATGACTGTGGAACCGTTTCTTGGGACCCTACCACAGAAAGCGTTCGTAGGAACGAGTTGCGTGTCCTTCTCCCATTCTTCACAACCTTTTCATCTAACCTAGTTGTCATAGTTGTCATAAGTATATCACATCTCTATGGCTTTGTTCACCAATTCACGTAGCATCCGATGTGCCTAGATGCGGTTGTCGTGCTCACTATGGTGGTTATCGCGTTTGCATTTGTGGAAGGCAATGTGAACACGGGCACGAGCAGCGCGCTGAAGGTCTTCGTGTTCCTTGACATTGCCCTTCTGACCTTGATCGTCTAATAGCCCTTATTCTTAGACAATACCATGCTATCTCGCTCTCTTCGGCCTGGCGGAGTAAGCACTTATCTCACCAAAGACCGAACTTAACTGAATGAGTACCTCCGTGCTCAGGCTTTTCGAGTTTCTCATGGCCCTTGACGCCCTAAAGCTACGTAACATTATACAACTGGTCGGGATTCTACGTATGTTCTTCTCGTTCCTATTTACTTTCTGCAAGAAAATAATACTGATGCGACCCGTCCAAAGTGTTTCATGTGGCTCTCATCGTCATGGCGGCTCTACAAGTACGTATGGGTAGTATTAATATCCCAACGATTCATAACGACTTTTCATAGGTGCACGAAGCAAAAGATGCACTGGTTTTCAAGCGGAACGATCCTTGCACAGATTTTGTGGTGTGCATTGATGCAGTTTATCTTGTTGTATTTGTCGTTGACCAGAATAATTTAGGGCTGCGATGGGCCTCACACGCTCTGGAGTCGAGTGGAACCATTACTCATTGTCGTTCCGTGCATTCTTGCATTTTCTCTCTTAGTCATGATCTTTTTTGTGCGGAAACTTTTCTATGAGTTTGGGTAAGGTTTTCCAGGCTCAAACCACCGGTGTTGCTGACTGGTTCATAGATGGGCTGTGTTTCAGGTCGTTGGAGCAAACCCAGCGATGAAAAGTGTGAACTCTGAAGTTTTTTGATCGAAATGGAACTCATTTATGTGGAACAGCAATGTACCAATGGTACCAGATTATGATTTGTCTGCTCAAATTTGATTTCTTCTTCTTCGGAGGTGTGACCATGCAGGTGAGCAAGTATTTTGAAAGAGACATGACTTGACACTAAATGTGATCGTAAAGATGTTGATCCTCGTGCTGCCGTCTAATTCAGCTGAATTTGGGTTGACTATCGCAGCCATTCCTATCGTATTTACGCTGCTGATCCTTTGCGGATGGGCGGTCAAACGAGAAATCAAATGGTTCGTTGTTCCTCTCTTCTAAAACTGATGGGTCCTTAATAATATCCATAAATTAGGCTCATGACCTTATCTTTGATAATCATGCTTGCGGCTGAGACATACTTCAGTGAGTCTACGCTTTCCAAGCTCTCACAAAAAAACCATGTCACTGAGGAAACAACAGTCTATAAGCTAGTACGCTTCTATCAACCAAGTTCAGAAGCAGAATATCAGACTACCAGAGCCAGTCTTACTATTTTCAGTAAGGATTAAATGGATATTGTTCGAATAAATTTGACATACGCACTAGCGATCGTGGCATTTTTGATACTTTTTGGCACTTTCGGTGTCGGACTGAGGTGCTTCTCCGATTTCGATAGAGGATTGGCTCCGGCCAAGATGAATGGTCAGTATTCCCAAGTCGCAACTGATGTCAAGGATTTCTTTGGTAATTAATGGTTTTTTAATCAGATGTACCAGAGAAAGTGACATATTCTACCCCAAACATACCAGGTGTAGGAGGTGGACCCTCGAAGTCACCATACTCTGGCGGAACCCCGCTTCAACAGCGATTATCTATCGAGTAACCCTTTCTTTGACGAGCCATCATCGTCTCCTTTGCAACTTACTCAACGACATTTTGTTTTTGTTTTCCTCCCATTGGACTTTGTCTCTGTACATCTGCTGTCCTGAAATTATACCGTCTGTACTACGTGTACTATTTATTTCTTCTTTTTTGATTATGTGATTCTGGGTTTTGTATGTTGGATTAAATTCATGAAACTCAAACCATTGAGATTCCTTGCAGCCGTCTGTATTCCTGTAAATGTGGAACTTTTCGTTTTCCGTGTATGAAATGGCAGACATGACGGTAACCATACACATGGTCGTCGTCGTCGTCAGCGCAATATTAATAATGAGTCACATAGCTAATGCTACATTATAGTCACATGTGACGATACGTGTTTGACAAAACAGACAAACGCGACGCGGAGAACCAGTACTGCGCTTTTTGGACTGAACCACGGCAACCAATGGACTACGAAGACCCTATCTCACAATTCTTCCCCGACCAAGAAGACGTCGACTTGTACTCGATTCTCATTTTAGATAAGAATGCGACTATTGAAGCCATAAAGAAGTCCTATCGGCGCCTGGCCCTCATTCACCATCCCGACAAGCATGCGAACTCCAGTGCGGATGCGCGCGAGGCTGCCTCGACGAAATTTCAACAAATTGGGTTTGCCTATGCCGTACTTGGCGATGAGAAGCGGCGCGCGAGGTACGATAAAACGGGACGAACAGACGAAGGGTTCGGGTTACAAGCCGGGGAAGATGGGTGGGAAACGTATTTTGCAGAGTTGTTTGAAGGCGTCACCAAGGGCAAACTCGATGAAATGAAGAAAGAGTATCAAGGTGCGCATCAGGTTTGATTCGCATCTAGATGTGATTTGGTTAATCTTGTATACATTGCAGGTTCCGAAGAAGAAAGGCTGGACGTGAAGGTCGCATACCTCGAAACCGATAGCACCATTGGCGAGATTATGAACCACATCCCGCACTCAACACTCGAAGACGAGTCTCGATTGATCAAGCTTGTGTCGGAGCTCATAGATGGGGGTGAGCTTGTCGCATGCAGATCATGGGCGGATAGTATCAAAGACGAAAAGGCCAAGCTCGTGCGAAAGAAACAGGGAGAAGCGGAGGCAGCTGAGGCAGAAGGCTTGGCGAAAGAACTTGGTGTCTGGGATGAGTTCTATGGGAGTGGAAAGGCGGGGCCGAGGAAGGGAAAGGGGAAATCCAAAGCGAAGGACGACGAAGGGGACACGTCGGCGCTTCAAGCACTTATACTCAAACGGCGAAAGAACACGACGGATATATTCGACAGCATTACGGCAAAGTATGCTGGAGATGAGAAGATATCGAAAGGGAAGGGCGGAAGGAAGAGGAGACTGGATGGTGACGAGAACGAAGGTCGGAAAAGTAAAAAGATGGTCGCACCAGAGATCGATGATGAGGAGTTTGAAAAACTTCAGAAGAAGCTGTTTGGGAACAAGGCAAATGGCGTAACTGGGACTGGGGAGTCACCGAAGAAGAGCAGTAGAGGCAAGAAGGTTGCGTAGATAGTGGCGAAAGGATGATTAGAATTTATGTGTTTCGGCTGCGCTGGTGTATTATTTTATTACACGCACACATTTGTGATATTGTATTCATACGTACGCTAACTTTCTTTTATTTCTCATTACAGCTGTTTCAGAAATCCTTGTCATGACGCGCTTTTGCGCACTCTTTTTTTCGACCAAAATTACTATATATGGAAGGTCTTGAGTGAGCTTGCCAAAACCGCGGTCGTCGTCATAGTCGCTCGTCGCTCGTCGTCCACTGTCGTCGTTTGACCCTTCATGCTCACCGACAGTCCTTTGCTTTCATCAAACCATCTGCACAAATGTAATAGATACACAAAAAAGAGTCTAGAACTGAGTTTGTTAGGCATACTGAAATAATGGTCCCATATATTCCACGACAGGTAACGACCATGACATGGCTGTGGAAAAAAGCACGTGACTACGTTCATTCTTTCCGCCACGTGTACAAAACAAACCAATCACGTGAAATCTTGATTCCAACCCGAAATATGAGTCGCACGGAGACCTACACCAACAAGCATCACTTTCACCGACCCTCAGCATTTCAAGTCTGCACTGATATGGTGGTAGGGCGTAGTGAGTGGAGGAGGAAGAGTGGTATTTGCTGCGAGTGATGCCAGCGACGAGCGACTATGACGACGACCGCGGTTTTGGCAAGCTCACTCAAGACCTTCCATATATAGTAATTTTGGTCGAAAAAAAGAGTGCGCAAACGCGCGTCATGACAAGGATTTCTGAAACAGCTGTAATATTTCTCTTATTTATCTAGTTGGCAAGAAAGATTGAAAGACGCTTCGAGATTTACGTTACGTAACTCATGTCATTTTGAACTCGTGGGAAAATAGAGATCGTCGCCAAAAGTTTGTATGCGCGCCCGAAATAAAAAAAAAACACTCGCAACTCTTTGTTTCCTAAGCCCCATAAAACAAAAATCGCAAGCTATGGCATTTGGTATGTCCACAATAGCATGCATGCAAGCATATAATACATTTTAAGCATCATACAGGGGCATCCGGCGGTCGAGGTGGATTTGGTGGGAGAGGCGGAGGAGGTCGTGGAGGTCGTGGGGGTGGTCGAGGAGGTGTAGATAAAGGTTTCGGCGGAGGCAGGGGAGGAGGTAGAGGGGGAGGTAGAGGTATGTCCCTTGCGTTAGGACTTCCTTCATTCCACCCACATTTTGTTTCTAAAGGCGGCTCAAGAGGAGGTCGAGGCGGTCCACCAAGAGGACGAGGTGCACCTGGTAGTCGAGGGGGTCGCGGGGGACGTGGAGGCGCAAGGGGTGGTTCCAACGTCATCGTCGAACCTCACAGGCACGAGGGTATTTTCATTGCGAAAGGAAAGGAGCAGATGTTGGTGACAAAGAATTTGGTTCCCGGGGAGTCGGTGTACGGAGAAAAGCGCATATCCATCGACGGCGGCGTAGAGGGGACGAAAATTGAGTACCGCGTTTGGAACCCGTTCAGGAGCAAGTTGGCTGCGGGTATCCTAGGAGGTGTCGAGCATATCTTTATCATTCCCGGCTCAAAGGTGCTCTACCTAGGTGCAGCTAGCGGAACAAGCGTGTCGCACGTCGCAGACGTCGTCGGGCCCGTAAGTATACCTAAATCCTTCGAGGAAGCGGTGCATGAATCTGATTATTTTTTGCAGGAGGGTACTGTTTACGCCGTTGAGTTCAGTAACAGATCTGGACGCGATCTCATTGGCATGGCGAAGAAGCGTACTAACGTCATTCGTACGTATCTTGGTTTTGCACGTTACCGTCCTCGATATATTGACTTGCCAAACAGCTATCATTGAAGATGCTCGTCACCCAGCAAAATACCGGATGCTTCTGTCTATGGTTGACGTAATTTTCGCGGACGTAGCCCAACCTGATCAAGCGCGTATCGTTGCATTGAACGCCCATTTATTCCTCAAAGCTGGGGGACACGTCGTCATCTCTATAAAAGCCAACTGCATTGACTCGACTGCTCCGGCAGAAGCTGTCTTCGAGAGCGAGCGTAACAAGTTAGCGGCGGAAAAAATCAAGCCTATCGAACAGCTCACGCTTGAGGCAAGTATCGCGTTTGTACTTCCCACACTTCCGAACTTATACACAATTGCCTAATAGCCCTACGAACGTGATCATGCCATGGTTGTTGGTAAGTCTGCGTCTGATGTGGTGTATTTTAATAGAAGAAATTGACAATACTCATGTAGGTATTTACAATCGTCACCTCTAGTTTGCTCTTGTGTTATTTTGCTGGTCTATTCTCGCTCTCGATCTATTTACTTGTTCTGTATTTTCTTTCTATTGTGTAATTTCATGTTTCTGTCAACCATATGCATAAAAAGGTGTCTTGAAATCGCCCAAGCTCAATTTAATCCGTTGCCGTGGTACGTCAGGCAGCGATTCTACACCGCCGCTGCAACCTCCGCCTCCCGGTGCCTGCGGATGTGATCGACACGTCGACACGGGCATCAGGATCAGTTTCGCTCTTGCCTACGTTGACCCATCCTTGACGCCCTCAAAGTGTGATCCTGCATCATCTTCACCATCGTCTTTTACACCGAGACACGTCAGATACCTTTTTTGGCGCGGATAGTGTAGCAGAAAGGAGGTCCAGAGTTGCATTCTAGTCAAGGCCAACGGGCGAGGTCGCCTTAACCGATTCATGCGACGGCCCGACCAAGTCTCTCTTAACCTTGGTTACTCACCACCATCGAGCCCTTCCTCCGAATTCGAAGAGGTAGGCTATCCGTCGTCATCGCACTGGACATCACAGCAAGAGGAGGAGCTTCCTTTGCACAATATGTCCACCGAAGAGACTGCTGCTCGTCGGAGGTTCAAAACGGGTGGCACATCCATTGCGAATGGAAGTGGTGATGCAGACTCTGGAATAGACTTCAATGATGAGGGGAAGGATGTTTATAGCAAGATGAGAGTGGTAAAGGGACCCACTCTTGGTGGAAGGCCACAGAAACCGGCGCCGCCTCCTGCGACAAACCTTGTGAGTCCGTCGTGATCATTACCTATGACCTGGCATGATGGGACGCGTCATACTGATATTATTACACAGACGGAGTTTCTTCAGCAAAACCTAGACTACCTCCCAGCCGCAATCTACACACTTCTGGCGTGTTGGACTCGTTTTTACCGGATTGGACACTCCAATGTCGTCGTTTGGGATGAAGCTCACTTTGGCAAGTTTGGCTCCCATTACCTCAAGCGGGAATTCTACTTCGACGTGCATCCTCCCCTGGGGAAGATGATTGTGGGACTTGTTGGCTTTCTTGCTGGATATGATGGGCATTTCGAGTTCAAAAGCGGGACGGAGTACCCTGAGGGCCTTCCTTACGTGGCAATGCGAGTGATGCTCGCCACCTTCGGTGTTGCTTTAGTACCCTTGGGATGGTTCACTGCCGTCGAACTTGGAATGAGCAAGCTCGCTTGCCACTTGGTTGCGCTCATGGTTCTTTTCGGTAAGTGTCAGATTTCTTGTTCCGTTCCAAGCTTACATCCTCTCATCTCTGACAGACATCGCCTGGATTGGCATCTCTCGTTTCATCTTATTGGATTCCATGCTGCTTTTCTTTACCTTCACCACCGTCTTCTGTATGGCCAAGTTTAATAACCAGCAATACCGGTGAGCTTCAAATTTCAATGCGCGACATTTGGTTTATCATATTTCCGGAAGCTCTTTTTCGCCGGATTGGTGGTTATGGTTATCCATGACTGGGATCTCCATAGGCTGCGTTTGCAGGTATGTGTGCTCAGGAGTCGTAAGGCGATTAGCTTTGATAGATAAATATCAGTGTCAAATGGGTGGGTTTCTTTGTAACCGCTTTAGTCGGAGCGTATACAGTAGAAGATCTGTGGAATAAATTTGGAGACCTACGCTTATCTTGGGTAAGAGGGAATTCTCAAAATACTTTTCATTTTTGCTGAACTTCTAAGCAGAAAGAACAAGCTCGTCATTGGGCTGCCAGGGTCGGATGTCTTATTTTCATACCATTCCTTGTCTACATGTTGTCGTTCAAGCTTCATTTCATGGTTCTCAACCACTCAGGCCCCGGTGACTCCCAGATGAGCTCATTATTCCAAGCAAATCTTGTTGGTAACGACTTCGGGAAAAATCCTCTAGGTGAACGCACAATACGTATCTTGAAGTACTTACACACTCACAAGTGTTTTTTTAGATGTCGCGCTTGGTTCAAAGGTCACAATCAAAAACGTTGGCTACGGTGGCGGCCTTCTGCATTCACATGTGCAGACATTTCCAACTGGCTCTCAGCAGCAACAAGTTACGTGCTACCATTATAAGGACTCGAACAATGAATGGGTGATACAGCAACGCTGGGATGAGCCGTCTTTGGATATCAACGGTCCTATCCGTTTCCTTAAAGATGGTGATGTTGTCCGCCTTCAACATAGTTCCACAACGCGTAATTTGCATTCGCACAACATTCCAGCGCCTATTTCGAAGCTGAACAACGAAGTTTCTTGCTACGGTAATGCGACTGTTGGTGACTTCCACGACTACTGGAAGGTCGAGGTGGTCGATGATTTAAAACGTGGAAGCAAAGAACACATTGATCGTATTCACTCGTTAACTACGAGACTCAGGTTCCGCCACGAGAAATTGGGCTGTTACTTGAGAGCTGCAAACCAGAATCTTCCGGAATGGGGTTTCAAGCAGATCGAAGTCTCTTGTGTCAAAGAGAATAATCCGTCGGATGCGCATACATGGTGGAACGTTGAAAGCCATTGGAACGATCGCCGTAAGTAACGCCAAAATTCTTCTCGCTTCAATTCTGATCCTGCCTTACCATTCAGTTCCTCCGGGCGACGCGAAATTCTACAAGTCGCCCTTTCTCCATGATTTTTGGCATCTGAACGTCGCTATGATGACATCAAATAACGCTTTGATCCCTGACCCCGACAAGGAAGACATTTTGGCTTCGTCGCCCACGGACTGGCCTTTCTTGCATCTGGGGTTGAGAATGTGTGGATGGGGAGACAACCAAACCAAATATTACTTGCTTGGAACTCCCGTGATCTGGTGGGCGGGATCAGTGAGCCTCCTCGCTGGCTTGATCGCAGTAGCTATCTATGTCTTGAGACAGCAACGTAAATATAAGGACTTCGACTCTGGTACGCGTCCTTTTTAACGTATGGCACATGCATTGACGCTGGTGAATTTTAGATGAGTGGGAACATTTCTTGTATGTTGGTAAGGTTGCATTCGTGGGTTGGGCCCTACATTATCTTCCCTTCTTGATTATGGGTCGTGTAACGTACATCCACCACTATGTGAGTCACGCCTTCTCTCTATCTCAAGTGTGATGTTTATTCTTTTTTAGCTGCCAACGTTGTACTTCTCTGTATTGATGTTCGCCCATTTGATGGACCATTTCTTCTTTACAAACCGAGTCCTCTCTCAACGCATCAAAGTAATTTCTTTCGGCGTCACTGCTTTCATAGTTGTCGCTTGTTGGTGGTGGTTTAGGGCGTTGGCGTTCGGAGTTGATGGTCCCATCAAGGATCATAAAGGCCTTCTCTGGCGTAAAGTAAGTGACTTGCCTTTTTTAACCGATATCATAGGATTTAATGGCACGATTTTTACACTCTGCAGACATGGAACATCTATGATCAGATCCACCTCTAAAATAATTATTTCGGCTAGTCCTAGCCTCTGCTGCTCTCGATAATGACCCGCAGATACTGTTATTTCTGTTCATACTGTTGAAAGTTATTGTCAAAGCCTATCGTAATATATCCTTTTCATTTGCACAGCGCTGGCCTTCTCTTACTGATCTTAACGGACAAAGATGAGATGAAAAAACGATTTTCATTTTCTCTTGCACGAAAACATTCGATCGGGGCCCCTAAGCCTCACATGTACAAGAACAGAACACAGAACAAGACAAAAAAGTCGCCACATTTTGAACTTTCAGATACAAACTCACGTAGTTCTACCCCACGTCCCTCAAGCTTCGGCTTCTACGGAACCAGGGCATTCTCGAGAAAGATGCCTCGTAAGGAATTGTAAGGATCTGAACACACCCAAAAAGTTGTTTTTACTCACCCTTCGCTTCCACAGCTATAACACGCCCTCTTCTGAGGCTGAGGGCAATCACGACTGATATGGCCCTTGAAAGCATCAAACGTGATTAAACGATTGGACTTGAAAACACTATACACTCGACAAGCACTTACGAAGTTGGAGCAATTGTAACACTTAGAACCTTGCACGCAATCGCGAGAAAGATGGCCTACGCCACCGCAAGTATAGCTTTGTCGCAGAATCTCCATCAGTGCTCCATTTCAGACAAGGTGTGATGAAGCGTACCATGACTTGGAGTTCTGGAAGCTATTAAATCTCCCTCCATACCCACCACCAGATCCACCCGCTGACGCCTGTGGGCAGTTACGGGCAATATGACCGACCTTGGAGCAGCGATAGCATTCTTGCTGCCCTCCCGACCTCGGTCCAGCACTTGACGCTTCCGTGTCGGCGATTGCGCCAGTGCAGTCTCTGGACTTAATGAGGAAATCAACTAAGACCTCGACACGTCGCTAGGGAAAACGGATGCAACATACGATATGGCCAGCTTCGCCACACTTGTAGCAAGTTTTGGGTTTCGCCTCAGATGTGCAATCGCGAGACTTATGACCCTCCGAACCACCTGTATCATATTAAAGATATTAGCGACAACACTCGAAAACGAAAAAAAAAGAATGCTGACAGTTATAGCTTCGAATCGTTCAATCAACTAATGTCAGCCAACCCCCTGCTACCTTATCGTTAACGACTCTACCAGATCTGATCCTTTGTGCAATTAGAAGCCTGGTGATCCACTGTTGAGTGCGGTGAAATCATTTCGTCATCGGGATAGATGGTTTTTGGGGACCGATATATGAGTTTTGAAATGCCATTGTCATTCGAGTAGAGTCAATTGAAGGTGATTAGATGTTTGAATTCGATATAACGCCCCCGCCGTCACCATCGTATAATGTGGAAAGATGAGATAGAATGAAAGAGGGGGAAAATCAGCAACGACACCAGAGATCTGAAATGAAGATGAAGGGAGAGGGCGAAAATGCACGAAGGACGCCAAGAATTGAGAAGTCAAATTTTCCTTCTCAATTCAGGCACTCCAAGATGGAGAGAAAGGACGAAACAACGACAACACGAGACACGACGCACTTCCACCACAGTTAAAACAACCACGACCTGACATCTTCAAGGAGTATTTGAGTCGGTAAAGCTACTGAGCAGAAAACATTATCAGTGACAAAGAGACGCCCGTTCTCGCACCATGCGCGCCTGCACAACAGCACAGGACACAGTATGGTGATGAATTGAGACGGTCTCCTTTGAAGCGCTCGACCTCCTTTTCTTATCAAAGATCGCACACACATTTGAGTTTTTGATTGTTTTTGACGGATAGTTGGACTGACTGAGGAGCGATAGGCCAGATGGGGGTTCGTGGAGAAGAGGCAGATTCAGACAACGTCCGCTGACGGTCATGACCATTACCTAATTGAGGGGTTTGCATGCTCCTGCTTGGTCATGGGACAACTGCATCATCATGAACATATCATGGCTGTAACTTGATGACCCGTCTCTTTCTGACAACTTTTTCAAAGTTGAGTGTCGACACTTTCGTTATTATATATGCGGCGCAGTTGGACGTAGAGAAAGGAATACAAATTATGGGGCAATGCTAGGTATAATGACTACGAAATCAGCCTGCTACTTAGTTTCGCTTTCTTTCACCTCTTTACTTGACTCGTCCTTCCCGGTTTTAGGTGCACCGTCCTTCTCAACCTTCTTATACTCCTCCTTCCGTGAGCCTTCAGACCCCTCTTCCGCCTCAGCACGCCCATTTTGTTCCTTGTTATCCACCAACGCATGTAAGGCTATTACTGCTCGAAGCATGCTGCTCAAGTACACGACCAGCAGCTGATCGTTCGTATTGCTCGTGAAACTTTGCGTCACCTCCGAGACCTGCAGGTCAGGGAGAAGGTTGAAGACATCCTGCAAGTGATAGACAATTGCGTGGTTGACCGGCAGTTTGCCTGACGAGACATCCACTAGATATCGTTGAATTTCTGATAATCGTGATTGAAGACCACGCAGCGAGGCTAACTGCTCACTAACGCGCGTGGAGAGCGTGGTTGTTGTCGAATCCTTGATGTCACGAAGCAGGTGCTCAACACCGATTTCTTCTGCTTCCTCAGCTTCGATTGCGGATGGGACATGGAGGAAAGTTTTCCGAGTCTCCGTACCGTCCTGAAAAGATCCGGATATCAGGTATCAAGGTCGAAATGATGAAAAGTTTGAACGCACATCTTTAATTTCCTCCACCGCAAAGTACGCATCCGTTGGAATTCCGACTGTTTGAGGTCGTACATCAACAATAACCATGACGGGTCGTGGAATGAAACGCTTGAAGAGTTCGTTGATTTCCAGATCTGAAGCTCGTAACTTCGGTCCCGTGTGATACCAACCAATCATGCGTTCCCGAGCTGCATGCGCCACGAGCTTTGAGCTGTTTTTACTGACCATATTATAAAAAAACAAAACGCACCGTTGACTTTTTTGAACATCTCCCAAACGTTTTCGATGTAATTGTGGTCGAGAAACCAGGTCTTGCTGTCTTTCTCGTCCTCTTCGAATGGTACAGCAAATGAATTTGCCACATTCACCGTTTTGCCATTGTCTTGCCCAAGCAGAATGCCTACCACACGCTTCGATGTGCTTCGCGCTACTGATCTAGCATGATGATCGGCAACGGACAAGAGTACGAGAGGATGGACCACTGCAATAGTATGAGAGAAGGTATATAGAACTGGATATGGCTTGATTCACCTACAGTGGTCCCTTGCAGGTCTTGGAGCTTCAACCACAACATTAGCTTTACAACGATTGGAATTATGTATTCGAGACAAGCGCACCTGTTGTGTGGTCGTTGCGACCATAATTAACGAAGGGCTGAGTTTAAAGGAAGCAACAAAGATGAAGGTAAATGCAGAACTGGACTACTGAAGTGTAGCAAGCAACGAAGATCCAGACTTACGCGTTGGCCGCGCGTCGCGTCAATATTTGTCTGTATTTACATGGACAATCTCATGGATGTACACAAGCACGAGCTGGCGTGTTTTATAGGGCCCACATTTCTTTCTCGAACCAACATTAATATCAATATTACGGGCCTATTTATCGCCAGCTGGTACAAGAAATGTTACGATCACTTTCCAGAACGTCGCTTGATTTATATCGGCATGGACAAAGCCCTTGTGCCCTTATCATTTGCTCTGACACTCAAGAGTCAGAGGAATTGGTCGCGGAGTAAGTGGCTACATGACTACATTTTTGATTGCTAGTAACACGAGCTCACAGACAGTTTGAAGGCTATGCTCAAGGCTGCTTTCAACCGAATTTGATCTGCTTCTTGTCTCTGTCGACTCGAAACGGCCCGCCAGTATCCTAGCACATAGCCTGCGCCAGTCGTACATCAGCAGACAAATTGCGTACATGGACTACAAAAGCACCGGCGAGGAAGAGACCAGTACTCTGAAAGAAAGTCTATCGCAAAGACAAATCACTCTCTGCATAGACATGCTTCAACCCGCGTTCGGCCGACACTGGAAAGCAGCCTCACCTGAGATACCGTGCATCAAACATTTTGATCTGCACCAGACTGTGTTACCGAGACTATTCAGAACTATGCCATCTGTCTTTGTTATGATCTCGCAAAGCACAATACAGTCTTATACATCTGATGTGCAGTTCTTTGAGGTATTTGCGTCGTTTGATACCGAGACTATGCGTCTGACCACACCTCTTCTTTTCATTGAAGTCCTATGCCAATGGGATCGCGATTCAACTCAGGACTTCTAGACGCAGTCACCCCAAGATTATGTACATGGACTGCTATCATCCGTTTTCTTCCAATCGCTCTATCGTTCACAAAGCTATTCGTGTTGATCCCTCGACGCTAGCGATCTCCATCCTCTCTGCCATAGGGAAGGACACAAGCTCTCCAAGCGTAAGGGTGACACCATACTGGCGGCATGCCTTTTTCGTCGCCTTCTTATGGCTACTTTCTTTGGTTCTTTCGGACCGCTTTTTGAACCGCATCATTTCTCCCTACTAATCGCATATGATACCACGTCTCCCAAATGTTGTCTTCTCTATGTGACTCATCCGCATTGTGATTGCGGATTTTGAACCTCTGATGCGCTGCTATCCCTCGCTTTCATAATTATCATTGTCAATTATCGTCAAATGTAGCAACTTGTGCAATTCTTTTGTTTCGGGTATGAATCACTAAGGATATCGGATTTTTGAGTTCAGTACTAGTACTGTTCAATCTTTTGAAAAGTGGTAGGGTCTGAAAGGGATGCCGATCGTGCGTATCGCCTTGTTGCCAAGTTGTTGTTGTTGGGCGGCGCGGCTCGCCCTGGCCCGCGCTCTAACGCTTACTCGTTTCCCTCTTCTTCATTAGGTACTATAGGCGTCACAAACCCATTTATAAAACACAGCAGTTGAAGTAGCCACAGCTTCCAGCTTCACATGAAATTACGCACGGTGGAGGACGCGAACGTATCAAGATGGATCCCACCCGACTTCTCCCGTTTCAGAAGCACGTTCTCGAGAGCATTCATGATCCAGCATCTTCAGACCTGTTAATTCTTGCTCGTGGTCTCGGCCTCCGTAAAATTGTCTGTACTCTTCTCAAAATCTATGACAGTCCTCAAAGCCTAGTTCTCGTGGTCAACGCAACAGATGAAGAGGATGCTATCGGCGAGGAGCTTGGTGTAATGGGGTGTAGAAATCCAGGACTTCGATTGGTTGGCTTCGAGATGGGGAAAAGAGAAAGGTATGTTGATTAGTTTATTTTCTGTTCGTAAAAGTGCTAAACTGGTGAAAATTGTAGACAAACGTTGTATAAACGAGGCGGTCTCGTTTCCGTAACTTCCCGCATCCTTGTCGTGGACATGCTACAATCAGACATTCCTGTGGAGATGATCACAGGTTTAGTCATCCTGCACGCAGAAAAGTAGGTCTCTTTACATGAAGGACAAAACTTTTGTTTATGGTATTTAAGGGTCACTGCTCTGTCTCTAGAGGCCTTCATAATACGATTGTACCGCGAACGGAATAAAGATGGTTTCGTGAAGGCATTCTCAGACACACCGGATCATTTCACGAGAGGACTTTACCCTCTAAAAGCTATCATGAAGGAGCTTCAGCTGCGAAAGGTCCACATTTATCCTCGCTTCCATGAGAAAGTGAAGGATTCATTGGAACGCAGGAAAGCAGACATCGTGGAGTTGCACCAAGAGCTTACCGAACCAATGAAGGAAATTCATCAAGCTATCCTTCTATGCATGACAGCAACTCTTGCGGAGCTGAAGAGAGCAAATACTTCTGTGGGTGGCGCCATTGTGTGTGGGATCACAAATTGACATGCAATGAAGTTGGAGTTAGATGACCTTACAGTAGAGAATGCATATTTTCGATCCTTTGACGCGATCGTTCGTCGCCAACTGAACCCTGTCTGGCACAAAGTAGGACCTAAGACAAAGCAGCTTGTATCCGACCTGGCTACACTACGGAATCTATTAAAGTGGGCAAATTTTCATAGTCCGAAACTGAAGCATGGTTATTGATAGTATTACTTTTAGTTATCTTCTGTCGTACGACCCACTCGCATTTCATGCCTATCTAGAGACGATCATAGCTTCAAACTCAACGACAGTGTCTGGATCAGCCCGCCAACACCAATCCCCTTGGCTTTTCACTGACGCTGCTAATGTTGTCTTTCAGATGGCAAAGCGCCGTTGCTACATCCCGATCTCGCAACCGAAGTCTGCGTCCGAGTACAAATCAACAGACCATAATAATGTTGATGTATTTGACGAGGAAGGCTGGGAGGCACTTATCGATATCGAGAGAGAGGACGAGACCACTATCAATATCCAGAAGTTGTCAGGGAACAAAGCAAATATCTCAAGCCAAAGAACGAGAAAACGCTGGCTGCCGAAAGATATTGAACCTATTCTCGAAGAGCCGCCTAAGTGGAGTCTATTGGCTGACGTTTTGCAAGAGATTGAAGAGTTGACTGTTCAGCTGGAGAGTACAAGCCAGAATGGTGAGATTCAATGGGTTCGGCTTAAGTAACAAAGCTGATAATGATTATAGTATCGCCAGGTTCTAACGCCATCCTTGTTATGTGTAATAGTCCACGAACATGTGAAGTTCTAAGCGACTATCTGGACAATATAGCCCGCAATAGGCCCAGAGGAGAATGGGGTCGGCGGATTATGGAACGTCGTCTCCGTCTATATCTATGGTGGAAGGCAAAATTGAACGCAAATAAGAAAGATGGTACCCAAACATATCAAATGCGCGGGGCTAGTAACGGCAATTCCGAAGTTCAAGGAGGAAATCAACACCAGCCATTGCCGCGTGCAGGAGAAAGGCGACCCGAATTGAGCGAGAAGCTTCTCAGGAAGGATGAGCAACGTAACGCTCGTGCAATGAGCAGAAGGAGGATACGAGGCGGCGCAACTACGATTTCCGCAAATGGGAGATCAAGCTCCAATTCGAATCAAACTAGTACTCAAGGCACTTCGGAAACCGATACAGCCACCCAACTTGAGAGTGGGATGTCAGCACGGGAGCGGGAGAAATTAGGTATCCTAGCAGGCGAAGGGGACATGCGCATGGAGGCAGATGCAATCGCAAACTTGTACGTTGAATATACAAGTCTTGAAACGAAGCTGATCGTGGACGCATCCAGTATCTCGTCTCAGAAAGAATTCCTGGACCTTGTTGATGAGATCAGCGACGGAGAGTTGGAGGTTGACGGCGTTGCTGACGCGCAACAAGCCCTGAACAACGCAAGAGTGACCGAAGCTCTTGAATTAGAGGGGATAGGGTTTGAATTTGACTCTGAGTACGGATTATTAACTCCGGAGCAGACCGTGGTCTTCAAGGCTTTTTCAGACGATGCCGATGACAGACTCTTGGAAGAACTGAATCCCCGCTTCATTGTCATGTACGAGCCGAACCCAGAATTCATCAGGCGAATAGAGGTATGACACTGGGCTCATGGAAAGAAATGTTGTTTATGAGACGATTTTCGTTAGTGTTACAGAAGTAACAATCCTGGCCTTGCCGTTCGAGTTTATCTCATGCTCTATCGATACAGCTGCGAAGAGCATAAATTCCTGGCTGGCATTCGGCAAGAAAAGGAAGCGTTTGTTCGCCTTATTAAAGAGAAAAGCGTAAGTCGAGGCTTTTTACACGAGCAATTAAACCTCTAACCGTTCCATTAATTGCTAGAATATGGTCATCACTCTCACTGAAGACAGACAGCTCAGTTCTACAGGTGATGCCCTTATCAAGAAAATAAGTTCACGCATAGCAGGCGGAAATCAAATAAGCACCGCACCGTCGCAAGTGGTTGTGGATATGAGAGAATTTCGATCAACCTTGCCCTCCTTGTTGCACGCGTCAAAGCTTCTGATCATACCAGCCACCTTGACTGTAGGCGATTACATATTGGCGCCTGATCTTTGCGTCGAGAGAAAAAGTATTCCAGACTTGGTACAGAGCTTGACCTCTGGTCGTTTGTGAGTCTTCCGAGTAATATAATGGAGTCAGCTGATCAAGTTGATGCAAGATATACCCAATGCGAGTTGATGTCAGTTCATTATAAACAGCCAATTCTACTCATTGAGTTCGAGGAACATAAATCGTTTTCTCTCGAGGTCGGTCTGTATCGTGATATTGCATCTATGTAGCTTATGATGTCCGTAGAACGTAAGTGAGATCAAGTCCTACGCAAAGAACACGGGAAAATATCCTTCGAAGAAAAGGGACGAAAAGCAGACAGAGGAATCTATAAACGTCGCATCGGTCCAGTCCAAACTCGTTCTTTTAACCTTATGCTTCCCTAGGCTTCGAATCGTTTGGTCATCTTCTCCATACGCGACGGCGGACATATTCAATGATCTCAAACTCCATCATCCTGAACCTGACCCTAACCAGGCGGTGGCTGTTGGTGCGGACGAAGACTCAGAAATGGGTGCCGGTGTGAATCAAGCCGCGGAGGAGCTTCTGCGGTCGCTGCCGGGGATCACAGCAAAGAATGTGAAGTACGTTATGAGTAGAGTGGGAAGCGTAAAAGAGTTCTGCTCCCTTGATCTTCACACGACGCAAGACATTTTGGGTTCCGAGCCTGGGAAGTTATGTTTCGATTTCATTCATCGAGGAGAGTAGAGTGAAAAATTTCGTCAGCCATCGCCAAATCATTGATTCACTGTATGTAATGACTATCACAGTATGTTCTATACAAACATACGGCATTTACTAGGAAGCAACGAAAAAATATCAGTTGTGTTGATTCCATTCTGACTTGTAAGTTCACAAGGCTTAGAATGCTGAATATTTGTCTTTCAAAATCGTCTCTCGTCAGAAAATCACGTGAGGAACTCGAATTGAATTGAACTTGAACAGTGCCAGTATTTCACAACTTCGACTTGTATTCACCTGTTCATCCCGGTCCATAATATTTTAAGGTACCCAATGGCTGCCGCTCTGACAGAAACCGTGACAGTAAATGGAACTGGAGCAGGTAAATCGACGAAACACTTGTCCAA
This sequence comes from Hymenochaete sp. R1, assembly GCA_019400425.1. Lineage (NCBI taxonomy): Eukaryota > Fungi > Basidiomycota > Agaricomycetes > Hymenochaetales > Hymenochaetaceae > Hymenochaete > Hymenochaete sp. R1. Next base: position 24,619 of record JAFREE010000072.1, on the reverse strand, counting down.
GAACCAGCTGCGACGAGCAAAGGCAAAGGTCAAGAAGACAGCCTCTGGAAAAGGGGTGCGTCACATATTCAATCCATTTGTCGTTTTTCTAAGCGGATGCGCATTACAAGGAGTTGCCATCAGTCGAGGATAACAAACCCACGCGGGCGTATGAAGTACCTGTGAAGCAGGAGGATGTGGGAGATGTAGAGTACGTATCAGAGTCGTTGGACATCAATGACCCCGCTCTTGAGGCATTCTCCAACGTCTTTGCTCGTTTTCAGCTTCCTCAGGAGGAGAAATCCGTGCGTATGTTCGTTATAGGAAGACGTGGCTCGACTGAAGAATGCCCTAATAGGAAAAGGCAAATGAACCTACAAAAGGCGAGATCATCTACTCTGATGATGAAGCACCCTCGGAAGAAGACTCAGATATTGAGGATGGCGAGAAGAAGCCGCTTTCGAAAAAGAAACAGCGGAAAATGAACAGGCTCACAGTCGCAGAGTTGAAGCAGCTTGTCAAGAAGCCGGAAGTGGTCGAATGGACCGACGTTACGGCGGCAGATCCTCGACTTCTTCTACATCTCAAAAGCTCGCGTAATAGTGTACCCATACCTCAACACTGGAGCGCAAAGCGAGATTATCTACAAGGGAAACGCGGTATAGAGAAGCCTCCCTTTCAATTACCGGCTTACATCGCGGACACAGGTATCGCGACCATGCGGGATGCTGTGAAGGAAAAGGAGGCAAATATGACGCTGAAAGCAAAAACGAGAGAGCGTGTGCAGCCCAAAATGGGGAAGATGGACATTGACTATCAGAAATTACATGACGCTTTCTTTAAGTTTCAAACAAAGCCACCCGTGACGAGCTTCGGCGAAATGTACAGTATATGCCATTCTTCTCATTCACAACAGTATTAACACTGTACACAGGTACTACGAAGGGAAAGAGTTCGAAACATCGCTCAAGGAAAAAAGACCGGGTGACTTATCACCCGAGCTTGTTGAAGCACTTTCGATTCCCCCTCTTGCACCTCCGCCTTGGCTTATTAGCATGCAGCGTTTCGGTCCTCCTCCAAGTTATCCCACACTGAGAATACCCGGCCTGAACGCTCCAATCCCAGAGGGGTGAGCATTTTGTGTACTCACTGAATGAAACGTCGGCTAATGGTAAACATCAGCGCTCAGTGGGGATTTCATCCTGGAGGATGGGGCAAGCCACCACTAGACGAGTACAATCGACCTCTATATGGTGATGTCTTCGGCGTTCTACCAAAGGTCAATGATACTCAGGTATGGGATGCCATAGGTAGTCGTGCTCGCCCTATCTCATGTCGTTTATATTACAGTTCGGGGAACCCGTGGACAAAGACGTTTGGGGAGAGCTCGAGCCAGAAGAAGGTTCGTTAGTCTAATGATTCAGAGATCTCGTCAAAAACTTATTGTATCTTACGAGCAGAAGAGGAAGACGAGAGTGAGGAAGACGAAGAAGACGAGGAAGAAGATGAGGAAGCCGAGACCGCACTTGGAGAAGGGTTGCAGACACCTTCCGGATTGGAGACGCCTTCCGGAATGACGAGTGTTGTATCGACCGTGGCGGGAGGCCTAGAAACACCCGACTTCCTGGAATTGAGGAAGAACGCTGGAAGGTCGCAAGCCGAGCCTTCGGATTCCGGTCCTCGATCCCTGTACCAGGTTGTGCCCGAAAAGCAGACTTCGATACGTGGTCTCATGGGTAGCGAACGTGCTTACGATGTGAGCGCTGTCGGTAATTCATCAGTGCCGGTGTTGGGTGATGAACGGGGAACAAAGGTCTGTCTTTGAAATTATTGAAACTATAACGAAGTTCCGTGTACTAACACTAACACATATCTGACACACAGAGAAAAGCTAACGGAGTGGATGTCTCACTTGATGCGTCGGAGCTCGAAGGGATGTCTGAGGCAGAGTTGCGGAAGCGGTACGATGCCATGTCTAGGGGCACTGCAAATGTTCCTGGGGCAGCCAATCGAGAGGATTTCTCAGAAATGGTGGCCAAAGAGATGGCGAAAAAGAAGCAGAAGATGGAGCGTGATGCGAAGAAATCGAAGGAGTTCAAGTTTTGATAGCTTATTTTTTCAATAATCTTATTTCGTGTCTACCTTCTTCCCTCGATATATTTGTGCGTTCATTACGTTTGGTACTTTAGTTTCGCTGTTCCGTTGTGGAAGAATTTGTATGTTTTGGCCGGTTAATTGAAGTATTCTTTCGTAAGCAAGGCCGTTATTGATGCGCGAGCCTAGTCGACCCATCACTATAGCGCGAGCGCCCGACACGGCAACTTCTCCTTTCCCTTCATCTTTCTCCTTCCTTCTCTCATTTTCTCTCCCCCTGTCGCGCATCCTGTTCGACGTCTGACCTCGTGGAGGATGTCGCAGGCCCGAATGTAAGCTTTAGGAACTCAGTGGACGCAAAGGGCTTATCCTCATTCTGTTTTGTTTTGCTTCCAGTACCTTACGCCCTCCTCCTAATGTCGAGTTTGTAGAAGGTGTGATGTGCTTTACCATGTAACTGGACAGGATCACTCAAAAAATTTTCAGGATATCCCGGCATCCCTGCTGGTCCGGATAGGCCCCATGCTGAAGTGCGAGGAGTATGTGGACATTTCCGTTTTGGGTTCCTGCGTAGTTGGCTTATCGCTTGCGTTCAGACCATCGAACTCCGGATGCCAGCTCAAGGCACAAAGGCGAAATGGGTCCGTGTCGAGCTCAAGAAAGTGGAGACATTGCCAGGAGGCGGGCAAAGCGGCATCTTCTATGATTTCGTCGGACAGAGCCCCATGAAGGTCTGGGAGGCTAGCGGGCAAGAATTTAATCTTTTGCACACTGTACTTCTTCCCCTTTTAAAGGTGTTTCCATGGCTAACCTTTTTATCAGCAAGATTTTGCCTTCGGAATTCGGATACCGGAGTCCGTACCTCCTACCATTTCCCTTGATAGAGGAGGTTCGTAGGATTACACAATGAAGTATTTTGATTACTGACAGAGCCATCTCCCTAGCCGGTATCAAATACGAGCTAACTGCTACAATTTGTACGAAAGGAAAATCGTAGGTTTTGTTATTTTTGACTACTGAAGTATTGGCTCAAGTCCATTTTTAGGAAGCTCTTCTTCAAGAAGAAAGATGCGATTCAGTCTACAACTCATCCTATTGTCATCGACAAGCACGAGTTGCACTCGACGTGGCCGGTCTATTCACAACCCGATAGTCGTCACATCTTGGAGGACATGCAGGTCCTTACAGTAGAACGAACTCACACGTGCTATGGGCCAGGCGACAGAGTTAAAGTTATCGTTTCCTTCAAGAATGACGGCATTCCCGCTGCGTCTCTGCGTGCATTTGAGTTTCTCTTGAAAGAGACCATAATTTACAGAACGGGTCCGAACGTTTCTGGAAGGAAAGCCTCACCGCAAGTCCAGGTATCCCCCATAGGTGAACAGAAGATACCAATCAATATGACTATTTATCAAGGACAATCGCACCGAGCTGAGCTAGGCTGTTTCATTCCACAAACACATACCAACACCTCAGTCAGCAGTGCAAGACATCTCGATATATCTTATAGTATAAACGTGAAGGCCGTGTTGACGACAGGAAAGCCTTTGACCATGGAGCTTCCGGTCACGGTCTCAAACTGGCCTAGGTAAGTCACACCTGGTAATGCAGGCCTTATTGTCGTTGACAGCATTGCTTCTTGCAGAAATATGTCTGTTGAAGCAGTCAAGTATGTGTTGTTCTTTTTTCAATGTGAAGTAGTGAGTCTAAAGCCTGTCTTTAAGGCGGATTGGTCACTCGCCTGCTTTGTCTTTGGTCTCTCCTGCGAATAACGTTCAACGAGTCGGACCAATAGCAAACACCATAGGAGTCACTCGTTCGAACGGACCCGCGCAGCAACAGACTCAGCAATCAGCATATAATACAGCTCCTTCTCGTTCAGGCTTGCTGACAGCTGCCAACTTGGCTATGATCAATGAACGAGAACGAATCAATACTTACCAACCGCCTCCACAGACAATCAGCTCAATCGATCCTGTGACAGGCCCTAGACCTGGCTATGATGAGTTTGGTACAGCTGGAGCGTCGGGTAGCGAAGGAATTCACAAACCTCATCAAGTCAACACGAACCAAGCCAGGAGATTCACGCTTGTTAATGGTGAAAGTGAGATCGAACCGGAGTCTCCGCCTCAAGCCCAAGGTCAAACGCAAGCCCAAGCGCAAACACCTGCCTCGTCTCCCAAAAAATTTCTTTCTGCTTATGAAGAAAAGAAAATGATGCGCGAAGCAATGAATGGTTCCGCTCGACCAGACTCAGCAGGTAACGACGCGGCTCCTTCTGTCCCTTCGAATACACAAGGCCCTTCTCGAAAAGGTCATTGGTTAAGTGCTGAAGAAGAGAAGCAACGTTTGTATGCAAACGCCAAACAACAAGCACAGAGGACACAGGCAATTATGGGAGGCATGATGTCGTCAATGGTGATTGAATTGTATTTCATGTTCTTCGATGGACTCTGACGATTTTACTAGCCTGAACCTGCCATAGCAGCGGATTCATCTTCGACTATGCCATCCCCAAAGGCAGAACCCGCACCTTCCTCCAAAGGAAGCAAGAACACGCCGTGGCCCACCGCAGAGGAAGAAAAACTTCGGTTGTTCAATGCAGCGCAGGATGCGGCGCGCAGAACGCAGGCGCAAGGAATGGTGGAAGCCGTGTCAGGTGGATCGAGGATTAGTGGTGGATCGCCTCCTGCCTCGCAGACGCAGTTCAACGAGAGGCCCAACTCTGGTCATGGCTCAAGTGAGCATGAGCAAGGAGGACCGTCCTACCCAGCAGGAGGAGGGATGTCAACTGGAGCTCAACTATACCAGCATGCGATGGCTTCTGTTAATAGAAACCCTTCTGCACAGGCTGCGCCATATCCTATACCACAGTCTTCTCGTCCTGCACCTCAGAAACCCGCAAAGAGCTATCCATCTGCGGAAGAAGAAAAGGCTGCGATGCGATATTATGAAGCCAAGCGTGCTGTTGATCGTCATCAGCAACATGGCGAAGATGATGGGGATGACAATCCAGCCGGCCCGATGGGAGGACCGATTGCATACGAAGATCTGTACCCAACTGGTTCATCTCGTAATGTTACGCGAAGACCGTCAGCGAGAGGATCTTACGATGATCAACCTCCCCCCGTTTCACCTCCTCCACTGAATGCAGCTATGATTAACAGCGCGATGTCCGAGAAAGAAAGACTACGACTGAAATATGAAGCGGAGGATGCAGTTGCTGCTGGTGATTCGTTGCCCGCTCCGTCTTCAACTCCTTCACGGCCTACGAACAATCATACGAGTCCCCCAGGGTACGGATCGTCTCCACCGCCGTCGCGATCTCAGCCTATGCCACCTGCAGATTTCGGTGGTCAGAGGCTATTGACTGCCGCTGAGGAGAAAGCACGACTCAAGGCCCAGATGGAAGCAGAAGAATCGATGGCGAATGGTAGTACCTCAAATCCTCCGCCTGCCAACCCGCCCCCTCCGTTTCAGAGGCCCCTCTCACGCTCGGCTTCATCTCATTACTCTCGGCCTTCTGATGACATTTTGCCTCCGCCCCCTCCCCCACCGCTGGCACCTCGTCCACCGGCAGAATATATTCAACAAACGCAGGAAGAAGATGCACGCACGCAGAACGAACACAGACTCGTTCCGCCTTCAACCTCGTTGACCAATGCTGAGAGCTCAGGCTCCCGATTGGAGTTTGGGCTGCCATTCCGCCCGTTCTCTCCATTGGATCTTGGGATCAGTTTTGATTCTATTAACAAGGCGCCAGCAACGAGGCCAGGTTCCATTCCTCCTCCACCGCCTTTGCCACCCAAGGTTCCCGTCCCCCCGTAGACTTATCTTCTTCACTGTTGGTTCTCCATCAATGCATACCTCTTGCGGCTGTATCGCTTGCACCCCACGCTCATTTCAGACTCGGTTTATCTTGACTTATTTCCTTTCCTAACACTTCTCTTATCCGGATCCCCACGCTCTTTCTTACTTTTTTTAGTAGTCGAGTCCCTCGCTCTCACTGTAGGTTTGTTATTTATTTCATTCGCTCCCTGCTGTCTTGAAACCTCTCTTGGTTTCAATCATGCATCTTTGATTAAGACTAAGTATACATTCATTGTTACGGAAAATTCTCTTTCTTCCTGTACATCGTGAGCGAAAGTATCTAACCAGGTTCCACTAAATCAATTTGGGTTTTCCTTAGATAGCTATGAGGACCAGAACATGAAGCAGCTACTGATTCGCGGTTCTCAACGTTTCCTCTTTGGGTTGGAAGGACTATCCGTATCTTCTACAGCCGATCGCCGCTTTCGACTCCGCTTCGTCGTGACAGTCTCCTTTGAATGCCTATCCGAGGGCTCGACCGTTAAATCGTCTGCCACGCTTGCTCGAGGCAGTGACGGTGAAGAGGAGACGTCTGATTGCGATGTGACCTCATCTAGGTAAGCGCTGAGCTCTGGTGAAATCGACGCATGAGGCCCGTCCTTCTGATAAGTCCCCGTATCGTCGGCGCTGAATTGTTCGCCGACAGGCAACCCGTCCGTATCTTGACCTCCGTGCTGCCTCGATAGTTCATTGATGAACGCAGAAAAGTCAAAGTCAGGTACACCCTCGCTATTCGTCGGCGGAGGCGGGAGGTAACCGGTAGGATAATCGCTATCTTTCTCCGCTCCTGTCCCACCTACGCCTACCACTGGATCACTTAAATCATCCACGCTTTCACTCATGGGTGGCAAAAAGTCTTGATGGTCGCCTATGTCGTTATCGAGGGGTACGCCTGAGAAATGGTGCGGATCCATCCCAAGCCCTTTGATGAGTGATTCGATATTGGTTTGCATCTCATCGATATTGTCATTGATACCCTGTGCGACGTTACCCGCCCTCTGCAATTTATTGACATTGTCGAGATATGACTCGAAGTTGACATTAGGGGCGTCGAGGGGTTGAAGAAGTTGGAACTGCGAAGGGTCAGGCCGATCTTGAGGGTTGATTATATCTTGGTAGTTTCCATTGGACATCATAAGGGAAGCATCCATAGGTTGGTCGAACTGCGGGACCGCGTCTTCTTCCAAGTCATTTGAAGGAGTAGTGTCGGGAGGCTGGGGAGCGGGGGCGTTTAAATCCAAAGGGGGAGGCATTGGAACCTCTTGTTGCTGTTGCTGAAGGAGCGCCAATAAGCGTTGTAGCGAGCCAGGAGAGTTAGCGATTGCTTGCAAGACTTCCTGCTTTGGGCTTTGGGTTATGGATGTCAATGCAGTGCTCGAATCATTTGGGTTAGAATGTGGGTAGTGCATTGGTAGGGATTGACCGGATGATGAAGCTGGGAAAGAATTGACGGAAGTTTGGTTGGGGAAGTTGCCGTTGACGAAAACATTAGAGTCAGAGAAGTCTGGAGGTTGAGGCGAAATTCTGGTTTCGATCGAAGGTGTGGGTGTTAGTTCAACGAAGCGGTCTGTTGTGTCATGTTAGGTATAGTCATTGCAAACTCAGGTGCGAAGCGTACCAGTAGGACTATGAACATCAAGTTGTTCGTCTACACCATCTAGTGGTTCCAATGGCGTTTCTTTTCGATTTTGGTTGTCCTCAATCATGAGACGCTGTCGTTTACGTGGGATTGAGCTCGGCGGTGAGGGGTGATTAGAACCTTTGTTCGTCGAAGCGGAGTTCCCAAATACACCAGCAAGGAACTTGAGAATACGATTGATGGTATCTTGTTGTTTCTGATGACGTTCACGTGCTTCCAGGGCCTCCTGCCATAAATGTTGATTGGAAGTCCTCAAGTCGTTGAGGTCGGAGGAAATGGTGGCTTGATGCCTTTTAATAGCAGTAATGCCGTTTATAATCGAGTTTATGTCGACGATGGCATTTGGGCTGAGACCGGAAGCAGATAGACCAGCGGGGTGATTATCACTTTCCAGGCCTATTGTATCGTCTGCATTCTTTTCCTGGCCTTGCTTCTTCCGAGTGATGAGGCATAGCAAGTCGGGCTGCCCACGGCGAAAATGAGGGTGCTCAAAGTTCCATATCTCTGTATCGGACTCGGGTTTGAGTACCCCCTGCCGAAGATGTGGGATCTTGTGGAAGCCGTACATGTTGAGTTGTCTGACAAAGGAAGCGAATTTCTTGTGCTTGAACCATTGAGAAAGGAGGTCATGAGCGACTCGCTCGAGAACTAGAGGACACGTATGAGGTCAGTTGGTTACAATCAATCAATGAAGAACTACATACCAAAGAAAGTGTCTCCGCCCTCTGACCAGCGAATTAGATCGTCTGTCGAAGGGTCGCTGACCATTCTATGAAGGGAGAACGGTCATCAAGCATGAGCGCTTGGAGAATGGTTGCGCATGTAGCTGAACTTACTCGTATAGTTTTTGTGGGAAAGGGGGAACATCTTGCCTCGTAGCCTTGCTGAGCGAGCCTTGTTGCGCCCTTGTCATTCTCGCCAAGGCCATTTGGTTGCTCGACATAGCCGTCGATGGAGCTGCTGTTGTGGTAGTGGTCGTCGACATTGAGAGAAGAGGATTGGATAGACGGACGAAGCGCTTGAACAGGATCTCCGAGTTTGGCGATCAGCACATCCGAGAATCAATCCGACCCGGCGACTGTGAGACACACTGACTGACAAACATCGACCAAAAACACTTGCAAGGTCTGCGCCGCTTTATACAATTTCCGCATATTATCATTCCTCGTAGTTTACATCATATTAGACCCGGCATCTTTGCACTAAAGTATTCGCCGTATACTCTACAATTCATGAAGTTATGAACAATATGGCCGTGCCAAAGTTCGATATCCCAAAGTCAATACGGCAGCAGCCAGTCCAAGAGGAGGTACCAGCCATTCTACCATCCATGTCCAACGAGTATCTCTCGTTAAACATTCAGTCAATGTCCGCACTTGGCCTTCGAGGGCTGCGATCTCTCCATTGTTATCGATGACGACATCCGCTCGTAGCACCTTCTCCTCGATGGGCATCTGCGAGTTCACCCGAGCTTGGGCAGCGTCCTCAGTCGACTTATCTCTTCCCATGAGTCGCCTCATCTGTACTTCCTCAGAGCTATTGAGTCATTAGTGACGACACTATACAACGTCGACGGGGAAAGCGTGGTCCTTTACTCGTGCAAAACAATCCAATTCAAACCATGTAGCGTATCACGGCACTCTCAAAGTTACAGAAGCACGCTTTCCCCGTCGCACACAATTGATTGGCACATACCAGCTGACCACGACTACTTTTCCAACCCATCTATCCAATCCGGTTTCTATCAACAAGGGCACGTCTAAAAAGCAGAACCTCTTTCCGCTCAGCCACGCTTTGGCTACTTTCCATATCATAGCTTTCCGAACAGCTGGGTGAATGATCCCGTTCAGAATCCTCCTTTTCTCACTGTCCCCGAAGATGACCGAGCCAAGCTTGGGTCGATCCAAGCTACCATCCGCTAGTAGGACTTCGCTCCCGAAATAGGCGACAATTTGCTCTAGACAACGTGTCCCTGGAAGGACGACCTCCCTCGCAATGACATCTGCATCGATAACAGTGGCTTTATGGCGATTTCTGAGCAACGAGGATACAGTGGATTTTCCGGTGGCAATGCCGCCAGTGAGACCGACCACTATGAGAAGTTACTTATTAGCACCAAGACAAAAAAAAAGACCTGCTCTTCTCTTACCCAGCATCAGTTATCGACCTTATGGGGCGAGTATACAGAGGTCAAGCTTGACGATATTGACATGATTGCTGGACGAAGCGACCATTGAAATATGCGGGGAAGGGCGGGTGTTCGGACCGTGGGATAACAAGCATGTGATCTGGCGCGCATGTCGACCTCCTGCAGCGCAGCAGCGCTAGCCTTAAGCTCAAGCTTAAGCTCTAATTCACTCGCGCATCATAACCCCCTGCATACAATAGTCATCCGCGACGTTGGCTTCCACGACTTTGCATCCGAATGGATGTCTTGAACTCCCTCAAACATACAAAAAATGCAATTATAGGTAGTAATACTGCAAAGCTGGCCCTCCGACACGCTGTAAACCCGGATGGCCCAGTTCTCCTCTCGTTTGTAGCGTTCCTTGATTATCGTTAAAGCACTTTTCATACTTTCGATTAGAATTGTCAACTTTTTGAACGTCGGAGAGGACTCCGAAAAGGCGTCTTCCTTTTCAGGGGACGATACTCAACGAACACAGTGTCGTATCGAGGCTGCCAACATCATTGCGTCACTCGCTCATGGTGAGTCAGGAGCTCATGATACTAGCAGTTTTACCATTTCTTGAATATGTGATTCAAGGTCCCAAGGAAGCCTTATATGGGCTACTAGAACTTGATGTACCCAGTGCACTATTGAACTCATTGGCCTTGCGTTACGAGACCGACACGAAACCTGCTCAGCTTGCGACCGTGCGAGCTTTGCGAGCAGTTTACGTTGCTGTAGGTGAATGTGTCGGACCATCTCTTTGGGGAATAGGGACAGAGTGTCATGACTTTAGGGAGGAGATTCGAGCCACCCTCGACTTTATGTTCAAGGCAAGTCTGTTCAGTTGCACATTGATCCGCATATTCACATGCATGGTATATTTATTCCAAAAGCCGCAAGCTTTGGATGTGTGCCTTCCGCTCCTAGATGACACTTCAAACTCGATACGCCTATACATATCTCAGCTATTGGCATTTTCCGTTCGATTGCCTGTGCATCGCGCTGCAGTCACCGACTGGATTCCTCCCTCCGAGAGATTGAAGGAGCTTAAGGGTAAACGAGGGTGGGAGAATCCTGCTTTGGTCGATGCCAACGCACCTGAGAGGCAAGGCGGATGGGCAGTCAGACATCTGACGGCGATGCTAGACAGCAAAGACCCCGCCGTACGTGTTTGTCCTGTGCATCGAGAAAGAGTACTCATAATGCCTAAAGACAAAAGAGGCTGCTCTGTGCGCAATTGCGGCATTGGTGAAAGAAAACACGACTGTTGCTCAGGCTCTGTCACAAGTGTCTCCAGACCATAAACGTAAGTCAATTCCTGATATTGACAAAGTTACTCTTTACGGTGCCTTCCAGGGACTCGATCCGTCCTTATGATGGCTTCCGACCACTCAAAGGATAGGAAGACGGAAGTACGGCTCGCTGCTTGCCTATGGTAATGTCTTGTATTTTTTTCCCTTATAAATGTCGCCTACTGCAATTGACGTGAACTGCAGCGTTACAGATATCCTCCGTTCTCTCGGCACAGGTCACACACGGCGTTTAGCGAGCACCACAGAACACGTCTTGACTTTCATCATCTCGAGCGAACACGAGCCTTATATCAATCGAATGAAGGCGTGTCACATCCTTGGTGAGAGCGCTTGTGCCAATTTGTCGGATTGAAGCATATTGATAGGGCACTGGAGGGTCACTTGTGGCCGATGAGAACGAACGATGCGTTGACGCTTTGAAATCTGGGGCTATCGTCAAGGTGGCGGACACTTTTAAGTCTATCACGCCGCAAATTAAACCCCAAATATGGGAAGATGGAGAAGAACTTATGATTTCGCAATTGCGGGAGGTGCGTGCTGAACTTTCAAGACATGTTTGCCGATTTTGATGGTGTCTTGCTGTGCAGGCTATTCTTTGTGCTCTTGCAGCTCTTGCTCTCTTGGATGACGATATCCGAAATGAAATCACTGGTGAACTAGGGTTGCTTCCATTAATACGAGTGTGTTTGCAACACCCGTATCCTGGGGTACGATATGGAGGTTGTCAATGTGTTCGCGCTCTCGCTCGCTCCACACGCGTTCTGCGGACGACGCTTCTTGACTCTGGGGTTGGTATAACGATGTGCGAGATACTCGAGAACAGAAAGGAAGATCGTAGAGTGACAAACATCGCTCTGGCGGGTCTGTGTAACCTATTGAATGATTTCTCACCGTTGCGAAAGGTCGTTTTTTTTTAATTCCGTCATGCACCAAGCGCTGATAACTGCGGATTGCAAGGCTATCCTGGACCGAGGCATGGTTACTAGGATAGCAGAACTTTCGCGTTGCTCAGAGAATCCATTGAAAGTTAGCGCACTCTGGGCTATCAAAAATACCGTAAATAAGGCAACGAGTGAAGAAAAGTTGATGGTGATGGAAAAGATCGGATGGGATTACTTTTTAGAGTAAGCATAGCAGGTATCAGTTTCTCACTAAACTCATCGCTCGGTAGATGCCTGTCACATTCAAATAATGACATCAGGGAGCAAGCTTTAAGCATTCTTGTAAACATCGCATCGAATGAAGAAGACCTGGATATCGTGTTCAACAACATCGATACGGACTTGCTTATGTCGCTTCTGGAATCAGCTTTGGAGACTTCACATGAAGGAATCATCTGTGAAGTAATTACCACTTCGCTTCTCTAAAAGCGCATGTCACTAATATACGCTTGTGCTCTTCAAACAACAATCTCAGGCAGTTCGCGCCACGGGCAACATCTCAAACGGCCACGCCGGAGTGTCCTTCATCCTTCGCAAGGGCCAAATCCTTCGATCCCTCCGTACCTGCCTCACTCGTCCACAATTAGACATCCGCCGAGCCTCCATATCCTGTGTCGAACAGCTTGCACGCATAGCGCCGCTGGACGTCCGCGCAGCGGGCCTCGAAGAACCTCTACGACAACTCTCAAGGGAACCTCCTCAACTGTCGGTGCTTAGCGGAACGGGGTCTGGTTTTGGGATTGTTAGGGGAGAGGGCGCGTTTTCGCATCCAAACCCGCACCCTCATGCCCATGGTCCGGGAATGGAAGGAAGGCGGAGGACTGTGAGTAGTTCGGGTCTGGGGATGGTGTCAGGCAGTATTCCGTCTCTTGGAGGCTTCGACTCGTCGCTTGAAATTAGGGAAGCTGCGAAACGAGCACTTGGGTTTCTCGATAGGCTTTGATTTTGAATATGGCATTTACGACCCAAGTGTCGCAAATGAGCTTGTACTTCGCACAACATCATATATCAAACATTATGAAGCCCTTGCATCCCATTTCCAAACTTTGATCCCACCCCTTCGTCTCTGATCCTCTTCAAACCCATTTCCAATAGCCCACACTTCTTTGAAACCTAGGTCATTAAGATACCGGGCAACTCCCTGCCCTTCTCCTTCCTCGGTTCCACTGAGCAATGCGCCGAAGAAAACAAGATGGGAAGGCCAACGATGATCCCACCTGTTCTCCGCGGGAGGAGGGTCACCAGGTCTTGTCGATGGGAATGGTGAGGGGGGGAAGGTAGGGTCCACAGTGTCCGGAAATTTTGCTTTTAAATATCTTAAAGGTGACTCGTAGAATACGTCCGTCTGATCTTTGTATTTTGAACTATTTGAGACCCTATAATGAACCTTCAATGAGCTTCATTTTACGATGACTCAAAGAAATAAAGCTTCTTACTTCAAAGGAGGTTCACATCCCAATGCCCACATTCGATCGCCTGCGTCGGCCAGTAAATGAGGTCGATGTAGATAGGCATGCCATGGCGTAGAATAGCAGGGCATCAGGAAGCCGATAGATTGAAGTTCTCGCGAGTCTACTGAACGTAGATAATGTAGTACTTCGATCTGGGCCCGGCCGTGCCATCGCATAACATACAAGCCTGGAAAGAGTCCAAGGAAACAAAGCATGATGGCGAAAAACTTCCATCCTCGGGACTGTCGAGATTCTTTTGTTAATGGAGATGACTGGGGAAACTCTGACTGAGACTCATCCGGGGGGAAATAATCGACGAATGGCTTCGAGGAGATAACGAGCATGAGGGGTAAAAGAGGGTGAAGAAACCTCCATTCTTTGTGCGCCAAAAGCGAATAGATGACCGTGGTACATAGAATAATACTCATAAGGTCCATCGACGGTTGCAATTCTTTACACTTGAAGAAGCTTTTAATTATCGAGTGCACGCCCAACACGAAGAACGGCAGCATTGTATTGAGGAGTATCGGATATCCTTGGGATAGGTAATAGTGCCAAGGAGCTCTGCCATAGAAGGCAGAAATCGGGGACAGGTTGGTGAGTACGAAGTTGTATGGCGTGAACGTTAGACTTCCATAATAAACACTGTCAATTACCATATTCAATGTAACAGCACTTGTGCTATATTGTACTGGTTGAGTTAAACTTCTTGATAAGATTGGCGAAACTACTCACCCCACAACAAACATAGCGGGTACCAAAGCGCTTCTAGCTTGCTTATCGCCCCCAAAGCGGGAAATGAGCTTGAATAGGGGACAAATCCAAAGTAATGCGGACGTCGGTCGACTTAGATAACCCATCGCTGCTAAAGCAAAGGACAACCATAAATGGCTGGGCAGTCGCCAAGTCACCAAAGGGGATCATATGGCCCAAGAATGCTGCCTACCTCTTTGGATAAATTGAACGGAATGGCCAAAATGACAAGGCAGCTGTTGTGAGTGAAACCTCGAACGAGTTCGACAATGAACGACCAAGAGCTAGTATGTTGAAAAACGAAATAAGGGAGAAAAAGAACTAAAGTATTGTTACGCTAGATACACACTGAAGCAAGACTGACGCTCACAGCTGTATCTGAATACCGCCTTCCCAACACGTTCTTCGCTAGCTCACGAGTACTAACATCAGCAACGGCAGCAAAAATGCCTTGAAGCACTTTAGGACCAAAAATCTTTTGAGAGGCTCTGTTAGTAACATACGATGATAAGAATAGCGCAGGACGTACTAAAGCATAGGTGTTGTCCATTCCTGTCACCTTCAGCAGCCAATAGATCGGCACAAAAAGATAAGGCAAGACGGGGCTTCGAATGGGTGGACTAGCTACCCATTCCCATGTCAGAGAGCCGTAGCCGAAGACGGCATGATGAGCTACTTCAAGGCTTTGAAAAAATTCGTCGGGCTGAAAAAAAGTACAAGTAAGGAGTGAGATCGATATACGCCAAACGAGAGCAATTGCAACAGCGGTTCTGGTTTTCATGCTTGACGAAGAAGGAAAGGCATCGATCCGACGGCGGAGGATATATATATATTAATATTGTCCATGAAAAAGCACGTGATTCTTATCTTATCTTCGAACTTAAAATTTCCGAACCTGACTTCCGACATCGTCCACACCATACCTACGTGTGTTTTACGCCCTTGTCCGCCATGTTCGGTACTGCCCATCCCGACTCTGTCCATACGGCGCAACCCCAAGGCCAGTGCTCGGTCACCAGCAGTCTATCTTTGCCTCTTACCGCCACTTCCTCATGCAATTTTTTTATGGGCCCGTCATCAATCCTGAGACCCTCTCGAGCTACACAATACTACCCAAAGCTCTCATAGCCGTTGACGATAATGGATTCATCGCTTGGCTAGAGGCGGATGTTCCCATCGGCTCTGTGCCTACGTACATACACTCAAAAAATCCCGAATACGTGACCGGTGTGCAATGTAGGAACTTGTCTGTCATTTCTGATGGCGAGTTCCTCATACCCGGCTTCGTGGACACACACACAGCACGTTTGTTTCGAGTTTAGCATCGCACTTTACAATATTAATCAAATACCTCTTCCATAGCATGCACCACAGGTTCCAAATATCGGAAGGTTTGTCGTCCACTCATCTCCTGGCCTGTAGTCCACTCAACTTTTGATATAGCGGTCAACAGTACGAGCTGCTAGATTGGCTGGAGAATGTTACCTTCCCGATGGAATCACGGTTCAAAGACGTGCAATTTGCTCAGAAGATATACCCGGATGTGGTTCGGAGATTCATAAATTGTGGTGTGAGGAGTCCTGTCAAATTGTAACATTCGCCCAGTTCTAATGCCGTTCATACTCCAGACTACGACCTGCTGTTACTTTGGGTCCCTTCATCTCGAGTCGACGAAAGTTTTGGCAGATAGTGTATTAAAGCAAGGTCGATAATTCAACTATGACTTTTCTGCTCACCGCCTAACATGTGATCTTCCGCAGGACAACGAGCATTTGTTGGGGTCAGTGGTTTGTGGAAGACAAAGCTCAGAACATGACTGATTTCAGGAATCAGAAATGCAACATGGATCAAAACTCTCCCGATCATTACCGGGAAGAGAATGTGGCCATCTCGATCCAGAATACTAAGGATCTAGTATCCTACATTCGTTCTCTGGGATCAGAACTAGTCCAACCCATACTGACCCCACGCTTCGCCATTACTTGTACCTCGGAGCTACTCCAAGAATTGGGAACGATGATGAAGGCTGATCCTTTGCTAGCATTACAAACGCATATTTCGGAGAACAAAGGGGAGATTCAATTCACGAAAGACCTGTTTCCTGATCAAAGCTCGTATGCGGATGTCTATGACCATCACGGGCTCTTGTGCGAAAAAACGATTTTGGCCCACGCCGTTCATTTGGAGGAAAGCGAGATAGAGCTGATAAGAAAGAGAGGATCGGGAGTGAGCCATTGCCCTACGAGCAACTTCAATCTGCGAAGTGGGATGGCAAGGATTGGTGAGCTGATTGACCGCGGTATCAAGGCGAGTGCTTATGCCGCTTGAAATGACGACCTAAGAAAGACCATAATTAACTCTGTAAACAGGTCGGACTCGGAACGGATGTGTCAGGCGGCTTCTCTACCTCCATCATAACAGCCGTACAGCATGCCTCGATCTGCTCAAAGATGGTGGCATCCCTGTGCACAACCGACTCGCGCTCTACCCAAGTATCAAACACGCAGTTCGCGGGTAAACAGCTCTCCATACCCACCCTGTTCTACATGGCGACGATGGGTGGTGCGTCTCTATGTTGCTTGGAGGACAAGATTGGATCATTCGCTCCAAAGAAAGCTTTCGATGCATTGTTGGTCAGTGTTAAACCAGATATAGACATTCCGTCTCTCTGGGCCATGTCCGATCCGGAGTTCGATAAATTAGATGTGGAGGCTAAGTTGCACAGGCGCTTGGAGAAGTTTTTGTTCGGTGGAGACGATAGAAATATCTTAAAGGTTTACGTGCAAGGGGCTTGTATCGGCGGGCAGCTATTTCATCTCTGAGGATTCCCACATGATTACAAGTTTTTCAGACAATCCATTAGATGATTTGCTTCGCATTTAAATAGAGTAATGATTAACTTTACAGTTGCTTATTTCTACAATGGAATCTAAGAAATTTATAATACGCTGATTTCATCCTTCTTAAAATCACCAAATTCCCACTTAAAGCATTCGGACGCCTGCTCGACACAAAATATTAGAAAGTGTAGAAAATAATCACCAGAAACACACGCACAAGGCAATCGTCAACTTCTTCAACGGGCTTCGGCACCTGTCTACCAGGTTCCCATTCCCTGTCGTCAGCCAATATCACAGTCGACACCTCCTTTATCGTATGCTTCGTCACATCGAATGCGTGCCAGCCATATGCACCCATTGTATCATACACGATCTTTCGCCCAAGATGGCATGATGTCTCGAGTGCATATCCGGACTGTGCACACGCGCTCCCGATGCCGGTGCACGTTCCCTGAGGGATAGGATCGGCGTTATGGTATACGTGAGTGATCGGGGAGAGTGGAGGAGGTGGGAGGTGAAGGCGGGAGGCTGCGAGAGCTTCTCCCGGGGACTCGAAAGCGACGGCAGGAACGCCAAAGGTGGAACCGAGCAGAGCTGATAGAGCCCCACCAAGGGAATGGCCGGTGAGCCAAATGTTTGCATCCGGATAGAGGCTCGTCAAATTGTTAAACAAATTCTGCGGTGAAAAGTTTTGAGTCCCGTGTCACCCCAATGGTATTAGGGGCCAACTCACAACCCCGACAGAATAAAACAAGCTATCTTCTATGAGTGCCTTGGATAGACACGAGTTATCACAGCGCCAATGCTTTGAGAAGCAATCGCACACCGTCGAGAACATCCATGTGAGATCCACGCGGGCGCAGCAGCACGAGAAGAGCAGATTATCGTTAAGTTTGTCTTTCTTTGAAGTCGGACCTTGCAACGTCGTGCCCTTGATGGACAGGATGACTGTGCTGTTGTCCGACGACTTGAATAAATGGCCTCTGAATCCATCAGCAGTGTCCTCCCATCCGAACGGAAAGCTCTATGAGGGTGTATGCTAAGTCAACCCGGAAATCAAATGGTCGTATATCTTATCTTATCTTGTACTCACCTGGTTCCAAGTCTCGTCTAGATCATACCAATTCTTCTGGCCTGGGATAGCGTACGCGTTACCTGACATAAATGCAAGTTGTTGAAGTGTGTGACGATCTTCAACATCGGGACCTTGTATGATGTATTCTACCCATTCCACCGGTTCATCGTCAACACCGAAACGAAAGTCCATAAATGTTTCGATGGAACGAGGTTTATAGACGGTCATCGGTTTAGTCCGAAGCCTGGCGTTGCCATTGACGAAAACCGGGAAACTGTCCCTATCATGCGTATGAAGGTGAATCGTGCTTCCTTCGACTTGCGTAGAGTAGTCCTTTCCCAAGTGGACCGTCAGATAATCGTCGGTAGAGTTGAAATGCGCCGGACTCAACTGAGGCTCTAATTGCCCCAGTAAAAGCCTTGTGAATCCAACTGAGACCAATATGAGTGTTATAAGCGATATTTCAAAAGGCATCGCTGAGCCATGCAACTCAACGACATGGAACTACGAACGCAAGGGCGACCACTGAGTGGTGAAGTGCGAAGTAGTGGTAAGGGAGACGCAGGTCCGGACGGGAATGCGACCTGCAGTGCTTGAGTGAGTGTAATAGATAAATATGGTATGGTCAAATGCCGATCAGCTCTGTCGATCACATTCTGCGTTTGTGCTTGTGGCATTTTTGTGTTTCTCAAGCTGCACAAGACCAGTTCACTTCTTACTTGATGTGTTTCTAAAGTTCACTTATCTTACTATCTTCTTAGCGACATATCCAATCATTCCTACCCGCGAAACACCTTAATTCCTACACACTTACAAGCCAACGAAACATGCTACCCCCGGAGCTCTGGATAAAGGTATTCGACAATATCGCCAGAGTTCCAGGTGCATTCGAGCTCCGGGATGCTCGAGCGATAGAGGCTTACTCTGAAGACGAAGATGGAATCCTACTCCATGGAATCTATGGCGAATCTTTGGCGACCAAACATTCTATCAGTCGAGTCTGTACGCTGTGGCGGCAACTCATTCTGCCCTCTCTCTTCGAGTACGTCAAAATTAAAACTGCGCGTCAGGTACGCATACTCGCGAGGATTCTGGCTCAGCTCAAGTCGCAGAAATGCGCTGACGCTTTCCATGGCCGCTTCATAAAGCGCCTGGAGGTATTGAATGTTTTTGGCCCCTTTATTCAGATCCGTACTTAGATGCTGGAATTCCGTATGTCGAAACCAGAAATCTGTAAACTGAACTCGAACTCCGTAAATTGAACTTTGATCTCGGATTAGCCGAGGTTAGCCGAGGTTAGCCGAGAATTTTTGATTTTGAATCTTGAATCCGGAAACTGGGAATCCGGACTTTGTATTGATTCCACAAGTATCCGGTTCCGAGTCAGCAACAATGGTAAGGGAATTTTAGACCACAGCTTGGCAACTGTCCACTCTTCAGTTCTTTACAAACTTGAGATGAAAAGGTCTGTGACCAGCCTGTGACCAGGTGCAATAAAATAATATTTATATCAATTTAATAGCATAAGAAACCATAGAGAAATCCAAAGAAGGGTCGGTAGTATAGCCGGGAATGACAAAATTTACCCCCTATGAAACGTATGAAGTCATGTCGGGGAACGTGTACTAATTGCTTGTGGCTGTGCAGAGATATATGTAGTTTATATTTAAAGGCATACAGCGAGTCGCAAGACACACATCATGCACCCCAGCCTAAATACCATCGGGTCAAGTTCAAACGTGATCTCCAAGCTTGTCAAAAACTTATTCATCCTCATCAGCAAGCTTTGTGGTGGCATCGCGGTGGCAGCAATGGCAGGACGACCCTCAAACACAATCACGCAGTCGGCGAGGTAGGTGGCCATGATAAAGTCGCGTTCGATCACCGATGCGGTCTTTCTAACGTGGAGGATGAGGCATTTTATAACCTTTGAGGCGACGATGCGTGGTTCGGAGTCAAGGAAACCGTGGTGGAAAGCAGAGGGAGAAGAGGGGGGGTTAGGAAAAGGACTTTGAAAGAGATTAATTAAGAGGGCGTATATATGCATGTATGAAGCAAGACGGTTCGTCGATCAGGTAGATGTTCACGTCCGGCCTCCCCAGCAACACCAACACAATCTCCACCCAAAAGTGTCTTCACCTCCTGGTCCATAATGTTCTCCAAATCCATCGGCTTCAACACATCCGCCCCAGACTAAGGATGCATGAAGGCGTTCTTGATTTGCTTCAACAGCAGCATACGTACCGTCCCCAGAAACTTGTGCGAGATTGCCTGCAGCTTGAGCGACACCGCCAGTGCAATCTTGTCGGTATCGACGCTCACAGTGTCGCCTACAAGTAGCCTGAAGAAGGTCGTTTTGCCCGTGCCGTTCTTGCCAAACGTGACGATAATCCCCAAGTCGGTGAACTCGCCCGCTTCGACGGTGTGCACGGAGCCACCGTTCGTCTCCGCCATGGCTGGGTACGCGTACGGGTGCATCTTCTCCAAGATCACCTTCTCCACATTCTCCGCCATCTTGAATTGCAAGTGGTCCTAGCGGGAATGTGGGCACTCCGAGGGTATGAATCCATTAGAGAAGATATAAGTACATTCGCGCACAGAGTAGGGCACCGTGAAAGAACGTACATCAATGGCTTGCCATACAGGCAGCACGCAAAGTCAGAGTGGTAGACGAGCACGATCTCTTAGTGCTCGACAGCATTGACGTAACAGTTGGGTGCGACAGCGAGTGGATAACTTACGAAGACGAAATTGCGCGCAATTTCGAACATCAATTAAACAATTGTAAGAAGAGCAACGAGTTGCATACCGTACTCCGTCCACCTCCACCTGCCCAGGAGACAGGCCTCAGCTTCGTCACAAGCTTTCCGAGCGCGGCATTCTTACCCACAATGTTCATCCCCTCGAGCCCAAGTTCCTGAATAAACGTTTGGCATTTCGCTTCTGTACGATGGCTGGGACCCGCACTATGATTTCCAGCTATGCTACTCGGATCCATCGGGATACTACTTAGACCGGAAAGCAACGTGTATTGGCGCGAACAATGGTATGGCGCAGAGCTTGTTAAAGCAAGATTACAAGGATGATATATCGCTTGATGATGTGTTTGCACTTGTGTTGGAGACGTTGAGCCAGAATATGGACAGCGCGACTCTTAGGAGCGAGAAGTGTATGCATTTCTTTTCAGTCATATCTTAATTATGAAGAATCTATGCAAGAAAAGGATGCTGACAGGAAGTTTCATTCTTATGTATCACGGTGGGATTCTCGACTTTGACACTGGACCCGACGGAAAAGACACCTGTGGCAAGTATGTACCGTCCAGCAGAGGTGCATGCGATGCTGGCGAAGCATGATCTGGCGAAGGACGAAGATGTAGAAACGGAGTAGTAATGTAATTTCGGATTATTTCTCCGCGCCTTTGTACTGATCTATATTAAAAATTCAAACGAAACATGCAAATTTCAGTGACTCGTTTCTCTCTGTGTCTCTCTTTTGCGGTCGAAGTTGCAATCGAGCAAAAGAAAAGACGCCTATGACAGGAAACGGCGAAGAAAAAATTGTTACACACCTCCAAACTGCGTGTACGACCGCTCGAGATCGCATAATCGCTGCGAGAGCTGTTTTACAGAGATGTCCTCCCGAACCTAAACAAATGCTACTGCACCGCGTTCCGTGCATAGTTCGCGAGCAAAATCGCATCCGCGGTGTAGCCCGCCACGCCCGCCACGACAGTCCTGTTCATCTGGCAGTGCGACTAGCACAAAATCAACCGCAGAACAACTAGCACTCGTCAGCCAAACAAGTGAAAGACAAAGGACCAAAATGCCATCGGAAACGAAAAAAAAGAAGAGGTGGAATAAGAAGGAGGGAGGGCGAACTCACGAACTCAACTTAACACTTTCTCGCCACTCCCACCATACCCACCCGTCCGTTGTAAATGCTAGGTTTTCAGAGATGAATGCAATTCCGATTTATGAGACGGCCTTGAGTGATATTTGACATGGAGGTAGAAGCATACTGGGGGCGAGCCATCATGCTGTCGACCTCTTTATATCTCTATGATTGCTTCAGTGACCCGGCAAGAATAATCCACTGCTGAATGATCGAAGACGTTCCTCTGGATAAACGATCTTGACCAAGCCATCTCGAAAACGAAGAAAGACAGATGTTTCGCATGTTCGGGTCCTTCATAGGTTGATAAAAGACCAAAATGGGTATATGCGCCTCCATATAATGATCTTGAGCGCTGGTAGGCCTTTATGGTGTTGACGCACAACTGAAGACAAAGAGAACGGTGAGACCACGCATCATAGTTGCGAGGGCAGATCTTGCACGCTCGCGTGGCACGGTCCATCTCCACGGGATCCCTGGGGGTGTGAGGGGCTTTTTATTTGCTACGGCTTGAAGAAGATGTGGAAGGAATGACGGAGGAGGAAAAGAGGAGAGTGTTCGCTGCGCATGAACAGACACGAGACGAGGAATGCCTACAGCGTCGATCATTTAACATTCTTCATCATTGATTCGAGTGATTCAAATACGGCCTTTGGGCTCCACTGAATACAATTGATACTGATGGGATTGATTGTGTGTGAAATTCACTGTGTTTAGGAGGTAAAAGGGAGAACCCGGAACACCAGAGAAGCACAAGTGTTTTGTGAAGATAACCTTAATGTTCTACCCAACCCCTTTGCAACAGACGAGTTTTCTTCTGAATCTTACGGTCTGGGGGAACCTAGAATCATATTCCAGCCTCATACTAGTATTTGCATCTGAGGCCTTAAATTAAAGATTAGTGAGTGCGAGTGCCAGAAAATAGCACTCGAACTAAATATTACGACTCGATATGAGCTCGGAGAATGTGACATTCGAACGAGGTGGGCCAGAATCTGGCGGACAACCTTCTCATTTGATTATCATGATGTCAGGTATACTTAGCTAATATCTACTGTTACCAAAGCACGGGGTTTAGAGGAGCGTGCCAGCGAGCAGTCCTTCCCCGACCATCCATTGACATCTACCGCCTACGACATGTGTATGTCCGAATCCTTCAATCCTGTGGTTAATGACTCACATATGGTCCAAAGCCACCTTAACCTTTAGGCAGAAGCTAGAACGTTTTAGACGGTCATCATGGGACAACATTAACCGATTATTATGGGGTTTAGGATGGTTTGGAGATTACCTACTCACCGTCGGCCATGCTATCTGCTGCGGCGTCTTCAACTACAGACGTGCTCCAATGCCCGAAGACCCACCGTACGTCTATTTGGTCTTCGGAAGAGTGAGGGTTAATTGCAAAACAGTGCGTATGGAGGCTACGAAATGCCAGATCGACCTCAGCAGGCGCACTTAGCTGGAAGGTCGTTCTTCATCGATTAGCCGTGAGTACACAATCCCTTTGAGATTCTGAAGACAGTTTAGTTACTTACCTCTTGCACGTTGACTAATGTCGCCCCAGTGATTCGTGCATTCCCAAAGAAGAATTCGACCCGGTACCCGGCTCCTACCTCGTATCAATGCATCGTCTCGGCCCATTGTTTTATCTCACCAACCTTCCTTTCAGTTCACTATATGCATCCTTTTCTCCCCCTTTTTTTGGTTATGCGACCGAATACCTTGTAAATATGTACTGGTGCCCGATTCCAACACGTTTCTTTTAAAATGGTCAGCAAAAGTAGTACAGACCCGTCCACACCTACGATGGCCTCTGCAATAGGCATGCTTGACGTATTTGAGTCTCAGGACACTGGAGCAATTTGTAAGGTAGCTCTCAAGGTGACCTGGATCATGTAACGATTGTATGTTTGATTGACAGCCACCGAAGTCCAGGTGAACTTTCAATTATTAGTTGGCACTTGATAGAAAACTTGAGGAAAAAAAAATCAATAAGTGTACCAACGCGTCATACGAATGATGCCACTCACTACTTGCATTGGAATGTCCTTGGGAAGGTCACGTATCGTTTGTAAGCTTCACTTAAACTTATTAGGCATGAAGGTCAATGCAAGCAAACAAACCCAAAAAAGATGGTGCCATGCAGCACATCTACTCTCATCAATCCGTAGCTACCCTCCATCGTATCTCCTTCTCTCTTTGTCACCAGCATCCACCCCATCACTGGTGTTCTCAACTTTCATTCATTTTCCAATTCTCAAGTTTAATTCTTCTGTATCTGTAAATACACTTTTGTGCAATCATCAGCGGTGAGTTCGACAAGCACAAAAAAACAGAGCATACACTCACTCTTCTCGGCATCCCAGACCTCCCACTCGTTCCATTTCCACCGCCCTCGCCCTCAAATCTCTCCGTTGTCATACAAATTTTTTCGCATTCGTGGTAACAAAACTTAAGAGCATTCTTGTCTGTTGCTTGATAACTCTAGGTTTTCCGTTTCGATACGGTAAGCTTTCCACTGTTGTAGTCTTCCGATCTCCTGTTACCATTCGATCACTAACAACATTTCATCGGCTTCGTCAGTCACGATGACA
>JAFREE010000071.1:0-122049 GCA_019400425.1 Hymenochaete sp. R1 | reverse complement strand
AGTGTATCGGCAAACTTTGGGTTTTGGTTTTGGTTTTGCTCGCTTCGGTTTGGTTTTGCTCGCGTTTTTGACGTTTGCGCACAGGTTTTGCTTTTGCATTAAATACCCAACTACCCCATTATACGATTCGATTCGACTGGGTTCGTTTCAAGCTTGGTCTGTGCCCTCGACGAAGAAAGGCTATACATGAAGAGTCTATTATTGATATAGATTTAGAATCGATCCGGTGTTCCGTTGAATAGTCGGTATAACGAACGCGAGTGAAAAGTAGGTTTGGGCTGAAGACGAAGTCGGGAATCGGGTTACGTTAGAAGAGAGAGAGAGGGCTTGAGAAGAGAACTCGAAGATGGTTTGGCCTCCGAAATCGCACGCGTTCCCGCTCCCACTCTTCTTTTCTTTGGCGCCTTCGAACCTTATCCTCTTTTGTGTTTTCCTTTTTTTACGACGCGTTCGCCACTCACCACATCACCATTACTCAAGCGCGAGGGTCAGACAACGACCAAAACGGCGACGCACCCTAAATGATGAGCAACCCAAACCCAGAGCCAGAGCCAGCGTCCATTTCGTCGCCGGTGTCCTCGCCCTCGAATGCTGTATCAGACGTCGAGAAGACGGATTCCGCCGAAACACGGCCCGTTATCCGGTTGTCGGTCCCGCCGCGGTACCTCGTCCTGCCCTCGGTGTGCGGCGTAGCAGGACTGTCGCTCGGGCTGATGAGAGGCTCGCGGGCAGAAGGGCTGCGATTCCTAGCAGAGAACGCGCATCGGGCGCCGAAGACGGTGAGGGGGTGGTACTTGTACAAGAAGACGAAGAACTACCGGATGATGTGGGGAGGGCTGAAGGAGGGCGGGGCACAGGCGTTGAAGCTTGGGGGAGTGGGGCTTGGGTGGGCGGGGATTGAGGATGGGATGGAGCGAGGGGGGATGGGGGAGGTGAAGGAGGTTGGGGCAGGATTGGGGACGTCTTTATTATTTTCTGTGATGTGTGAGTGTTTTGTTTTAGAGTTGAGCTGGAAGTGTTTTATACTAATTTTTATTTTGTTTATTAAAAACTGGCGTGTAGACCGACTTCCTATGATGAAAGCTCGACAGGTTGTGTTACTTGGATTAGTGCTTGGGAGTGGGATGAGGTTGTTGAGGGAAGGGAGAAGTCGGCTAGAAGGAATAGACTATACGGAGAAAAGTAGCTGAATAGAATAGAATAGAATATGGTTTATGTTGCTCCACTCTCCGACGACTCTGTTCTGTCTGACTCTCTTCCTCTGATACTACTGACTCCCATGGCCAACACAAACACTCTCGGCGCTCGCTCCCCGTCTTCTTCCCCTTCCTCTCCTTCTTTATCTCCTACTTCCATCTCCATCCTTTCCTCCTCCTCTTCCAACTCTCATCATCATCAAAAACACATTCCTCTCCCACAACCTACAACGCCAACTCCACCATCCATATCCAGATCGCATTCAAAGCCTTCATCTTCTTACTCTTCTCTCCACTCCACTCTCCTCAAGTCTGCAAACATGCTCAAGTTCTGGCCATCGACCCCCCTCGACCAACTCACCCCAAAGGCAACGCCAGACGGCCATGAGCGAAATCCTTTCGATGCTGTATCGCCTTCCTCTTCCTCGTCTATTCCTCCCGTGAATAACCATCTTCTCCAATCTCCCTCCCAGCCTCGCTCCCCTTCCGGCTTCTTTCAAGCCCATCATCTTCTCAATGCGAGATCGAGGTCATCGTCTACAGCCAGCACCAGCCAGAGCCAGTCCAGTCTGGGAGGAGACACCACCCCCTTAGCCGTCGGAGTCGCGCCACCAGTCATTAGCCACGCGCAACCAGACTTTGCATCGGCGATCTCTGCTTCCAACCTTTCTCTCAACCTTCATGTTCCTAACAAAATGGCTCTCCATAACTCCCCGTCTCCCCACTCTCCAAATACAAATGCTCCCCCAGCGTCACAGACACCGCCCACCCCGTCTTTGACAAAACTCAAACCGCCCTCTCTCCCTCTCGTAGTCACTCCTTCGCCCTCGTCCGCTTCCTCGTCCGCTTCTTCCACCGGCTCCAGCTCCGTATCGCGCGGCCAACTTCATGTCAAACTTATCCAAGCTCGCGGTCTCAACATCAAAAGCGTTTACGCCAGACCTTACGTCGTCGTGCAGTTTGAGCAGAACGAGTTCGTATCGCGTGATCCGATACACGAACAGGAGAAAGAAGCGCGCGGAGTTGCAACCACGCTCAATTCTCACTCTCGAACACCTTCGTCGACTGCCATAAGTGCCCTCGGCGCCATAAACTCTCGTGCGATCGAGCATGCGAAACGCTCAGCGGGCAGCAGCGCAAACACGTCACCCCAATCCAGCGTTTCCTCCGGTCACTCGACGCTCGCACCGTCATACTTCAATGGCGCTAATGGGAATGCAAATGGAGCTACCCTAGGAAGCAATCTGTCTGCTCATAACCCGGTCTGGAAGCACGAAGTGTCTTTGTACGTAGTTTTATTTTGCGCAATGGTGAAAGCCACCGTCCTCGCAAATCGACGACGTTCGACTTTGCTTTCCCCAAAACTTTGCGCTGACTTTCTTTTTTTCATTACCGTCATTCAGCGACGTAACTTCTGACCAAACCTTCATCACGCTCAATGTCTATGACCGTGCGGAGGAGGAACAAATTTTCCTGGGTATGGTAGAGATCAAGCCTGTGCTCAAACACGATCACACTGTTGACCAATGGTACAAGTGAGTGTGGTTTTATTCTCGGTCATCCCCTCCCTCGTCCCTATTCCCCACACATACATTTGTCTTCGTCTCCACTTCGCCCTCTTCCGGTCTTTCTTTCCTTGGCCACGTTCCGCAAGTCCCGGCCGGATGCCCCGCGATCAATTTCTATTTCGTGTTTCCCGATGGGAAAGAAGCGCCTTATCTGACCTCGTTGCTATCCGATATCCGCAGGTTATTGCCCCATGAGAACGAGGTGATCACTGGAGAGATGCGCATCCAGACCACTTACGAGCATTACAAGGTGCGTGGGGAAATTCCCGCGTCAAGTCCCTTTTTTTGTGCGCAGCGGCCCTGGGCTCATGTTCGAACTTCCCCCTCTTTGGGTTCCCAATATAGACAAAGCGCGCGCTGACGCCGCGCGACTTTGAATTCCTTAAACTGATCGGCCGCGGAACGTTCGGACGCGTCTTCCAGGTCAGGAAGAAAGACACTCGGCGGATCTTTGCGATGAAGGTCCTTTCGAAAAAGGAGATCATCGCTAAAAAGGAAATCGCCCACACGATAGGGGAGCGAAAGATCCTGCAGCAAAGTTTGAATTCCCCGTTCCTGGTCGGCCTCAAGTTCAGCTTCCAGACGGATTCTGACCTATACTTGGTCACGGACTTTAAGAGCGGAGGCGAGCTATTCTGGCACCTGCAGAAGGAAACCAAGTTCAGTGAGGAAAGAGCACGTTTCTACATTGCCGAGCTTGTATTGGCACTGGAACATCTTCACAAATACAATATTGTGTACAGGTGCGTTCCTTTCTCTCTCTTTCTCTTAATCCCGATAGTCGGAATATTAATGATTCGGATCCCATCAGAGACTTGAAACCTGAGAACATCTTGTTGGACGCCACCGGTCACGTTGCATTATGTGATTTCGGTCTTTCGAAGCCGGATCTCAAGGCTGATCAACTCACGAACACCTTCTGTGGGACGACGGAGTATCTCGCGCCAGAAGTATTGCTCGACGACCACGGATACTCGAAGCTGGTCGACTTTTGGTCCCTTGGCGTACTCCTGTTCGAGATGTGCTGTGGCTGGAGTCCCTTCTATGCGGAGGATACGCAACAGATGTACAAGAATATCTGTTTCGGTAAGATCCGGTTCCCTAAGAACGTCATCGGAGAGGATGGAAAGCAGTTCGTCAAAGGCGTGAGTATTTTGTTGCACTGTTTCAGCCTCTGACGTTCGGATATTGATGTGGTATACATCAGTTGCTCAACAGGAATCCAAAACATCGTCTTGGTGCGCAACGCGATGCCGAAGAGCTGAAGGAGCATCCATTCTTCAAATGCATCGACTGGGTCGCACTTGCTGCGAAGCAGGTGACCCCACCTTTTATTCCTGCAGTAGAGTCGGATGAGTCAACTTCATGCTTTGACCCTGAATTCACTTCCACGGACCTCAAGGATGTCGGTATCGACTTGTTCGACGAGAGCGACCCGAGCGAAGATTGGGTCTCGCAAAGTTTAACATCGACGCTGATGCACACTCCGAACGGACCTTTGGGGTCGGAGAAGAGCAACACCAATTCCGCCCTTCCTTCGCCCTCGATACCGGAGTCTGGGACCGGCTCTGGTTCTTCCTCGACGAGCGCAAGCACGACCATTGATAGTGATAACACCGCCAACAAGGCGGGTGTCGACATCAATTCATCGAAGAAACGGAGAAACGACCCGCAGGGGAGTCCGATCAGTAACTCGGTGCAGGAGAACTTCCGTGGGTTCTCGTTCTCGGGCGAGAGCTTCCACGAGGCACGGTTCGAGAAGGGTGATGGGGAGGTGGACGAGGACGCGTTAGACGATAGACTTGAGCCCAACTCGGACGGCGAGTTCGAGGATGACCGGCCCTCTGGACGAATCGTGAATGGGGGCTATACTGACTTTTAATGCAATCCTCGATCCGGCACGTTCTCCTGGTATGTCTCTTCGCATTGACTTTGGGCCTTTGGCTTCGTCCTTGCTTGCATTTGATTTTTTTTTTCTTCTCTCCTCGTGGTCTCGTCTCGTCTCGTTTTGCTTTTTCGTTCTTGCGTCATGTCTATTTCCCTATATTCTCTTCTCCATTCATACATTCCGTATCGTGCATTCATTCCAATCGTCTGAGTCTCGGACCTAGGCAAACAACCCTCTCCCCGCCGCCCCCTTGTCGCATATTCATATTCCTTCTTCCTCCTTACTTTCCTCCAGTTCTCTCCATTAATTTCAGAGGGGAAAAGAACCAAAACATGAACGTTCAGCGTGTCGGTGTTCACGCTCATTTCCCTTCGTGTTCAACTGTCGTTTTTCCCTTTGGTTTGAATCATTCGCTGTGTACAAGTATGAAACGCACTGGTCGCTCGTGGGGTGGAAGTGCGTTCGACGTTTCCTTACGTTGGAACGTGGAAGAAAAGCTTTCCTGATGCGATGTCTTTTTTTCTTTCTTTTCGTTGTTTGAGTGCAATGCCTGGCTTGTCGATGTATATTGTGTAATTAGACTATTTTGCAAGAAGATAACGGTTCACGCTCTTATTCTTTTATCGTCTTCGTGCCCGACCGATTGATTATATGGGCTTTTCTTAGCGTTGGAGGTTTGCATGGATGTTCGAGATCCAATAGTCTATTAAAATAAATAGATACAAAAGCAGTGTAAATCCTGTACTAGAAGGTCCCTCAACAGCAACAGCAACGTCAGCACACACGCCGTTTGGAAACGCGCAACACCATCACCAGTCAAGCAGCGACGCACACCCCGGACGGGCGATATCCATACCGCCCCGAAGCAGCGGGGGGAGAACCTTGCCTTCTATCAGGGTCTGCTCGACGATGGTGGGGACTTCATGGGGCGTGACGCGTCCGTACCAGACGCTGGCGCCGGAGGGGAAGTAGATCTGGGGTGGTGTGGTTAGGAGTGTCGTGGAGGGAGAGGGAAAGGGAGGAAAGGGAAAGGGAAAGGCTTACGATGACGTTCCCCGCGAACTTGTGTCCCCCGATATGCGAGTTCTTCAAAATCAGCGCGCTCCGGCTCTGACTCCGTCCCGCCGCTCCTTCCGCCTCCGAAAGCGAGAGCGCCTTGAGCTGCGCCTCTGCCGCTTCTGCGCGCTCGTGTTCGGGCTCGGGTAGGGTCTCCAACGCGGGGTGGGGGGACTCGGAGGCGAGGTCTGGGAGGTCGTGGGCGACGGACCAGCCTCGGGCGGAGAGGTGGCTCGTGAAGTCTGCTTCGAGCTTTTGGGCAGCGATGTGGCAGCGGTTGTCGCGTTTTTTGTGGGAGCCTGCATCGATATTAATAATATTATTATATATTGTACGCGGCGGTTAGTCGTGGATGCTAGCTAGCTGCGCGTTTGGGGAGATAGTTGAAGATTGGGACACACGCACAGAGCATGATGAGACAGCTATACGGCAACGTCCAAGTCCTCATCTCCCTCCCAACCTCCGGTACAGACTTCCCTTCACCTAGTTCCGCCCTCGTTCCCGCTCTCACCAGCGCAGGATCTAGCGCGTGTGCATACAGCGCCTTCGCGCCGTCCAAGCTCCGGGGAACGTTCGTCACGGCGACATAGTCCGGCAACACGAGTACCGTCTCGTGCGTGCTGGGGTCGTCGGCGTGCGAGGTGTGGGAGCCGTTGAGGACGGAGAGGCGGGTGGACGAGGAGGATGCGTAGACGCCTGTTGGGGTTGGTGTCAGTGGGGTGCTGGTGTTGAGATGGGATTTCGATTTTGTGGATTTGGGGGTGGGGAGGGAGGAGAGGTAGTGGGCGAGGGAGTTGGATACGTCTGTTACTTCGCGTGCCCAATCTGCTACGCCTGTTGAGATGAGCGCCTGTGAGGGAAGGGGTAAGCAACGCTCTATGGATTATTATGCCAGTGCCCGAGGAGGGACTTGCCAGACGGAAGTAAGGCTTCAACGCTCCTCGCATCTCGCTTTCCATGTCCACGTCGAATTTACGTCCGTAGTCTTCATGGCCTACAAACGTACCAAAACCATTGAGATCAACTAATCTCGAACATTCAAGACGAAGAAAAGTAATGTTCGACTCCACCCCTCACCTTCGTCGCACGGATCCGCACATGAACGGCACGGCGAGTCTGACACTGGCACGCCCGCAGCGGAGAGCTCGTCCAAGGCGGTCGGGTCTGTAGGGTCCATTCCACGCACGGCCGCAACAACCTTTCTGGCAAAATGCAGGACCATACACACTCAGCAGCTTCTTTTTCAAGTCGCAGGGGTAGTGGGCCGGGCACCGTCAGTCAGGATAGTTAGTCGGCGGACGTTGCGTTGCTAATATTTATGGCTGAGTAAGACAAGGCTGTTTGACGGATGAGAATGGTGAGAAAAGGAGTTGGTGAAGGTTTCATTTTAAAGTGATGATCATGGCTGGATGGCCGAGCGACGAATCGGAGGCCGTGTGTAATCTTAAGGCGCTGATTTCGACGAGGATAGGCTTCCCATGCAGTCGCCGCAGTTTGTTGGATACGGAGCCGACGTCGAACAGGGCACGCGAGTCGGACGAGTTTGTAAGATTATCTATATCTGATAAAATGTGAGACGGGACACAATTTATTCCGTATGGACGTTTCCGACTTCGATCGCATTGTCTCGTGGTTTGATATCACTATTCTTAAGCTTGTTTTCAAGTCAGTCGACTTTCAGTTTCAGCGCAAGCGCGGCAACGTCCAGCGGCGATTGGTGGGAAGTGAAAGAGACCTTTGTGAGACTACATTTCGCAATTGACTGATTACTCATTCGTTCAACATTAATCATGGCCTATGGTAAATTAGAGGAGGAAGCATCGTTGTTGCGTTCGCGCTTGCTTTTTATGACCACTACCTTTCGCCACTACCTTTCGTCACTGCTTTCTTCCCCAAGCCGCTCCAACACCTCTACATCCACACCCATGACCATTCCATTCTCGCGATCCAACTGTTCTGCGTTCTTGGGATGAGTCCGCAGCCACTGCTTACTGACCATCCACCGCTTCACACCGTCTGGCGGTGGAATGTCAGTCGGTTTCGCTTCGCCTTCCACACGCGTCTTCCGCCCCACACCGCGCCGTGGCTGCGTTGTACGCACCGATGCCTCCTGCACGTCAAGCGTTCGGTAAAAGTAATGCAGACGAAGGGATCTCCACGGTGGGTACCGACAACGGAGGATCGTTTGTTTACCAGAGGAAGAATCTTCGGTTTGGACTGTGACGTCTTCTTGTTCTGACTCCTCGGAGGACATGCAGTCTATCTTCATAGCGGCGTCAAATGTAGGAGAAGAGTATTCTCGCATGGAATTACGCGTAACTTCCCGCCTTGATAATTTCTGTGAAAAGTTACACCAGACCGACTATAGAATATAGGTTGACACATACCGTTTTCTTCCGGCTCACGCGCCTAGCCTTTTGAAACTTGCTATCGGTATGGTCCTTGATAGCCTTCGTCTTTCTCACACCAGACTGAGTGACATACTTTTGTCGCAGCGTCGTAAAAGATTGTTCGAACACGCTGTTGAGCTTCGTCTTCATGAATTCTTGGCGCGGAACACCGGGGTAAAGCTCCTTGTTTTTTATCATATCCGACACAACCCTTGCTTTCATTTTGCTGTTGTGTATACTCTTCTTCGTCGTAGTCTCCCAAACGAAGCGCACAGGCTCGGAATCATTCAGGGTGGTAGACTCGTCGTGGGTGGGAGGAAGCTCTTTGTCGCAGTCAATGTTCATGCAAAATAAAATATGGGACCGCATAGCAGACTGCATTATTATCAATTAGAATTCGAGAAGCTTCATAAGTATGAAAAAAAGGACCAACGTGAATAGTTTGGGGGCGCCCGGTCCGCTGCGACCGAGGCTTTACTGGCTCAACACTTGGACTGCGGTCAGCTGAGCCTGCGCATGACGGGGTTGTCTCATCTGCAGGTAGCACTTCTACGTTGGAAGCTGAAGAGCCCTGAACGAACTCATACTTCGAGGATTCTGGCATTTTGACGTCAGGGTCGACTTGAAAGGACGACGCAAATTGAGATACGGGAGAAACGAGGGTCGATTGAGTCGAAAGAGTCGGAGAAATGACATTGTCGTTAGGGGTGACGCTCGTTGGTTGATTTTTCAAAGTATCCAATTCCTTCCGCAGCTCGGAGATTTGAGACTCGAGTTGCGCCTGACGTACGAAATGGACTGCTTCGCGCTCTTGTTCCCATGTAAGCCTTCTCCGCTTCTCGCTTTCGACAATAGATTTGTAAGATGCAATGGATTGAGTGAGTCCCTTTAGAAGTCGGATTTGTTCCGCGACCGAGTGCGAGGCCCTTCGAAATAAGGTAGAACGGAATGAACTATGCAAACGCAATCATAATGAAGAAGGAAAATACATACTCTTTTTGACATTCTGCTGCAGAGGAATTGTATGCGCTCAGCGGCGAGTTTGTTGAGAAAAGCGATGGAGAAATAACATTTTGAAGTTCGTTCGACTGGCCCGCAGTAAAAGGCAAAGTCAAGAGTGCGTTTTGGTGGGAGTATTCGAACGTTGCTGAAGGCGGAACAGAATGTGAATCGTAAGTAGGTGAGACGGACGCGCTGCTGAAGCCTGCGCTGTGCCTTCTCCTCGAGTCTTGTGTACAATAATACGGATTCAGGGCATCGGAGAGTTCGCTGGACATACCAGCACTGGTAGAACCCTTCTAAAGTTTCGTTGGGTGAACCTAAGCCTGAGAGCGATGCTGTGTTTGGTGCACTGAGATTTCAGCCCATTCTCGGTTACCTAATTACAGGATCGACATTGCGCGACGCGTACTCGAGAGTCTTACGCGTCTAAGCCAAAGACCACCTTCGCTGAAGTTCAGTTTCAGTTACAGCTCTACCACTCTCTCCGACGTCCCTCAAGCTTTATCTATCTTTTAATATACTTTCGGGCTAGCCATGGACCACCAACTAGAGCACATGCTTGCTGCACAAGGCATGGGACGGCCGTCAGGACCGGAGAACCTCCCAGATACGTGAGTACGCAATACCTGTCCCTGCGTAGTCTCTGACCTTTCACATTCTAGTGGAGAAGTCATTCATATCTCGTCCCTTGCTTTACTGAAGGTAATAGCTCATGGATACCTCCAGCCCAAAGGTAGCTGACGTATGGCCACAGATGTTGAAGCATGGTCGTGCCGGCGTACCTATGGAAGTCATGGGTCTTATGCTCGGAGAATTCATCGACGAGTATACTGTCCAGGTCATCGATGTCTTTGCTATGCCGCAATCTGGAACTACTGTTACAGTAGAGTCTGTTGATCATGTGTTCCAGACGAGGATGATGGAGGCACTCAAGCAAACGGGCCGGTAAGCAGATGCATTCACTCAATCACTGCACCGATCACCTTCTGACTGTGAAGTCAATTGCAGACCAGAGGCTGTCGTTGGCTGGTACCATTCTCATCCAGGCTTTGGGTGCTGGCTATCAAGCGTTGATATCAACACTCAACAGGTGCGGAGTCATCTGCCTTGTATGCTGTATAAACACTGACGCCTGTGGCGTAGTCATTTGAGCAACTCGACCCCCGCTCAGTAGCAGTTGTCATTGATCCAATTCAGTCAGTCAAAGGAAAGGTCGTCATTGACGCCTTCCGACTAATAAACCCTCGGACTGTCGTGCTTGGCCAGGAGCCCAGACAAACTACTTCGAATATCGGGCACATCAACAAACCTTCCATCCAGTCACTTATTCACGGCTTAAACCGTCATTACTACTCGATATCTGTCAATTACAGGAAGACTGAATTGGAGCAGGCCATGCTGATGAACCTGCACAAACGCAATTGGACAGAAGGGCTGAAGCTGCGCGATTTTAAGCTCCACAAGGAGAACAACGAGAAGTCAATTAAAGTTGGTAGTCGGCATTTTCCTTGCTGCATTGTTTTGCTTATCTTCTCTCTTCACTTAACCAGTCTATGCTTACACTGTCGAAGGAGTACAACAAGTCCGTCCAGGAAGAATCGAAACTCACCCCAGAAGAGTTGAAGACACGCCACGTGGGTAAGCAGGACCCGAAGCGGCACCTCGAGGAAGCAGTAGAAAAAGCTATGGGTGATCAGGTGGTACAAAACCTAGGGACCATGCTCCTCGCCGAGCTTTAGTGGACTTTTCGATTTCTGTATTGGCTTTGAGGTCATCTGAGCAATTCATGTAATGTATGCATTTCCCCGTTCCGAGACCTGGAGAGCTTCCGGTTGAGACGACATGCGACATGTAAATTACCATTCGGCCATGGGCAGTACACGTATGTATTCATTGAACATCTTAGGTGCTCCAAAAGCGCATGATGTCTGAATTAAATGGTATCGAAGAGCAGACTTCGTACGATTCTTAGCCCACCCATGTCACACGCCATTAACATCGGCCGAGCCAATGAACTATAGCTTATGATAAGAACTACTCGAACTGTAACCAATAGCATCGACGAGTGAGAAATTTCCAGTTTTTCGGACATTAGGGATTGGAAAAGGCTCGTACCTTCGCATGCCCTTCCCTCTACCGCCTCAAGGGTCTACCAGTATTACTGAGGATGGGGATGACACCCATCATTTTTGAGCGCTTGATGGCCTTGCCCATAAGCCGCTGACTACGATGAGAGAGTCCAGTCTGAGAGCGATTCATGATGCGACCGAGGCCGTTCATGTATCCAGACATCAAATTACGGTTGTCGGCTTCATTACGTGGATCGATGCCAAGTTGACGGAACACGTCACGATGGCGGGACTCAGCACCGTATAAAGTCTGAGGACGCTTTCGTCGTGCGAGAGTGGCACGAGTACGGGTTTCCCGATGGAAGTCCACTGGACGGATGATCTAAAGGCGGAGTATAAACCAATCAGGGCGTGACGAGAAGAGTAGGACATGAAAAGGAACACATACGCTCTGCGCCTTGTATCTAAAAGGATCTTCCGTCGCAGCTGCTAAGAAACGAGATGAGATGTTGAAATTAAGGCGGGGAAAAGCGGCGTACGTGACTGAGCCGCCATGGAGTCCATGAACTGTGTCAACTCCATCTTTCGTTTGACCGGATCTGTTTCCTCGAGCAGATTGTCATTGCTTGCTTGCTTTGAAGAGATTGGATAAGTCCTTGTCGCTGGAAGGCGCGGATGAGCTGAAGAGCAGAGACAACGTCGTAAAGGCGAAAGAAGGGACATGGCGTCTGAAGGTTGTAGACGGCGTAAGGAAAAAGGACTTAGCACGATGATTGGGATTGAAAGAGAGACCCTAGAAAGTAGTCGTGGGAATGTGAGCCAAGTCATTAGCGATTAGTAGTTGAGTCCCGATTAGGAAGGAGCAGTGAATGTATTAATTGAGTAGTAGATCCGCCTTGAGTTGCTCTAGCTCTGAGCTCAGCCGTCCGTCGCCTCTCCCTTCTCCCTCCTCCTCCTCTTCATCCTCCACTTCTTCCCCCTCTTTTCTCTTCATTCCTCTATTTTCTCTTCCTCTCGGCTATGATTGCGGTTTGATTGCGACTCTGTACTCTGGAAGTCTGCTCAGTCTTTCAACGGGCGTAGCCCACCCTGCTTCCCCTCGTCCTTCTCTTCTCTCACATCACACCATCCCACGACCTTGCAGATGTCTGACCCCCTCCCTCCT
This sequence comes from Hymenochaete sp. R1, assembly GCA_019400425.1. Taxonomy (NCBI): domain Eukaryota; kingdom Fungi; phylum Basidiomycota; class Agaricomycetes; order Hymenochaetales; family Hymenochaetaceae; genus Hymenochaete; species Hymenochaete sp. R1. The sequence continues at coordinate 109,715 of JAFREE010000071.1, read as the reverse complement.
CGCAGACAACCCCCGAGCCCCCTCGTCTTCCAACCAGACTCGGTGTTGCCACCTATCCCGACTCAATCAAGCACAGGCGGCAATGGTTCGGTCTCGGGCTCAGGTTCCCTCTCAGGTGCAAACACAGTCTCTATGCCGTTCATAAAGCGCCATGTCACCCGCCGCCTCAAATCGGCCAAGCAGGAATGTGATAAGGACCTTCAAAGAGTTACCAATGCCATCACCGTCTTCTTCGAGGAGAGGCTGAGGGAGGGAGACGTCGATCGTGAGTCGCTCGCAAATATTTCTTTTTCTGTATCATTTCCGCTAGCAGACCTCACCTCCCGTTTGTCTTCTCCTTATCAAACTATTTCTGACGCGTGTTTCCCTCGCAACAGAATCAGATATTGAACGTGCTCGCGACTCCACCGCAGTCACTCCCAGTCTCCCTGAACACCGCGTTCAAAGTGCCGACGATGCCAACTCCGACGTTGGGTGCGATGTCGATGCTGAAGGTCGTCACTCGCGACAACGTGCGTCTCCTCTCGACGGACATCAGGCTCTTGGACTGACACGCTGGGCCTCATCACCGGGCGTTATTGCAGCATCTGTTTCATCTAGTTCAGCCTCTTTACAGCGTCAGAGTACCCTATCCAAGGATAAGGGAGCCGCGCAGGCGAGTTCATCAACATCCGCCCTCGCGGCTCCCGCGGATGCACCGAGTCCTCGTAAATCTGCGGCAAATGTAAATGCTTCCAACAGTTGGTCATCTCAGGCTAGTCGAGCCTCCCGTCGCTTGTCGCGTGCCATTCACATCCCCTTGCGGACGTCACGTTCCGGACAGAGCTCGCGCTCGACTTCGCGGTCACGCTCACCCCTTCCCAGCTCTTCACGAACTGATGTTTCCGATCATCCGGTATCTCGAAGCCCCAACCGCCGTGCGTCACGCATTCTCGTTGACGATCCTGTGGATCCCATCATGACAACCCTCTACGAAATTATTGGGGTCGCTACCGACATTACTGAAATGTCGATCTCGAAACTGACTGCGCAGCCGAAGCTTTGCTCTCAGCTTGTCCAAAGAGTACAGCAGATCGGCAAGGCTTGGGATGAGCATCCCGATTGGCATGGTCGTAACTGGTACGTGCAAGTGCTCCTTGCGGTTGCGAGCCTTAGCCGTGTCGTCGAATGGTGGGAGGCCGAGAAACAGTTCTGGAACTTTGATGATGAGGACAATGAAGAGGAAGGGGAACCATTTGCCTTCCTATTGAAGCCCGCCGACGAACATGCTCCAACACCCGCGCCAACTCCAACGTCCTCCCTTGGTCAAATATCGGATACAATGAAGCATTTAACTCTAAACCCAGAGGAGGATCCTCGCCAACGTTTATCGCGAACACTGAGTCAACCTGCTCATCCGCGCGAAGAATCCAGGAGGCCCTCCGCGACTTTGCCGAGGGAGTCGGACTTCGTTCGGTCGGACAAGAAAGTGAAAGATACGACTGAATCGGCCAGAGTACTTGCCACTGAACGTCTACGCCTCCAAGCGGAACAGGCACAAAACCAGAATATTGTCATTGAATTAAGTCTTGATGGGGACCATCTCCTTTGGATCAATTACGCATGGTCATTAGTCGTCGGGTATGCCATTCAATGACCTGTCTGCACTCCAAGCTGACGCAAATTTAGCTCCGATCCCCAAGAAGTTACTGGAACTAAACTATCTTACATTTTGGCTCCCGTAGACCAGAATGTCTTCCGAAATGCAACGGAGCAGCTCCTCGCCGATGACTCCCAGACCATTGAGGTTCGCTTCAAAATACAAATGGAAGACTCCGACTCCCCTAACCGAGGCGTACTCTATCGCGAGATGGAAGGTAAAGGCATGCTTATGATTGATCCCGTGGATGCGCAGCCTTCGCACACAATGTGGGTCTGGAAGCCTGTAGGTCCTGTAGCCTTCGATCCGGCAAGCGTTCCCATCCCTGATTCGGGCACTGTTCCGGCGTCAGACGAGGAAGAGGAATACAGTGATGAGGAAGCTGAGCTGGCAACGAATTTGACTCAGAACGTCATCCTGTGTCGTATCTGCGAAAACAACATCCCGGATTGGTTTTTCGAGAAGCACAACGAGACCTGCAACGATGTTCACAAGTTCGAAGCCGACATCGGAGAATGCAATGAATCCATTGCTGAGTTACGCAGCACTATTCGTGATCTTCGCCTTGCTATAGACAAACCTTCCTCCAACGGTATCCCAGAATATCGAGGCATGCCTATCCTCGTTCCTTCTACTTCTTCGGGATCAGGAGCTCTTCACCTTTTCAGACCGCCGTTGGTCTCCAAAATGCAGCGAATGAGCCTGAAGCGGATGCAGCGGCGTCTTCTGGAACAGCTTGATGACATTCTTCTTGTTGCATACGAAGTTTCGCTCCCATCGCTTAGGGAAGATGAGGCGAAAGAACCTATCGAGCGCCAGCGGTTGGTCTCACCTAGTTCAGATAGGAAGATTACTCAGATCCGATCATGGATTAAACCATCGACAGAAGACCCGGCGATGACGAGGCTTATCAACGATGCAGAGCGACTTATGCGGACGAAAATGGACAACGTCGTGCGTATGCAAAATACCATCAGGTACTCCGAGAAAGTTCGACAAGAATGGGAGGCAAAGATGGAAACTTTGACTGTTCAAGAACAACAATCAGACGACGATGCAAGTGTTAGCGACGACGATGCATTCGACGAGGAAGGCAGCCGTGAAGGTGACCGGGATAGCACTAAGGCTGAGTACGCATTCGGTCGTGAAGCATCAGCTCCAGTTCCCTCTCGACCTATTCCTGTTTTGGCGTCCTCGTCTGAGCCAACGCCAATTGCTTCTTCTTCTCCCGCCACGTCTGCGTCTTCCTCGAGAAGCAGTAGCATTCGTCTTCCGACTCCTGCTCCCTCAGCGCCTGGGATCTTTCAAGCACCAAGTTCTAGCTCATACACTCGTTCTTCTACTCCCGCATCAATCTCTTCGCCTCTTGCCCTCGCCGCGCCCATCGTTGCATCATTTGAGTCAGACCACTCTTACCCCCCATTGAGCCTTGAAGAGAGCCCAACCATCACCCGTAAGAAGTCGCAAACTTTGGAGCGCAGAAAGTCACAGGCTTTGGATCCAAAGGTCACAGTGACTCCTCCCATATCACCGAGTATCGCCCCTCGAGACAGCGTCAGCGGCGAAAAGCGAAACAGAAGGCATTCTACGGTAAATACAAGCCAGATCACCAGTCCTGGTGGCACTGGTTCTGGCCCGTTATCACCTCGTATACCTTCTTTGCTACCCTCCCGGAGCTCACCCACTAGCATAAAGGACTTCGAGATCATCAAACCTATTTCCAAGGGCGCATTTGGCTCCGTCTTTCTAGCGAAGAAGCGCGTGACAGGCGATTATTATGCAATCAAAGTCCTCAAGAAGGCCGACATGATTGCAAAGAATCAGATCACGAATGTGAAGGCAGAGCGTATGATTCTCATGAATCAAGCTGAGTCCCCTTTTGTCGCGAAGTTGTACTTCACGTTTCAAAGCAAGGAGAACCTTTATCTTGTCATGGAGTATTTGAATGGTGGTGACTGCGCTGCGCTCATCAAAACTCTAGGGGAACTCCCAGAGGAGTGGACCAAACAATATATGGCAGAGGTGGTTCTCGGTTTGGAGTACTTGCATGCGCGAGGGATTGTTCACAGGTAAGCTGTGGTAGATATTCGCTTTCATTTATTCAAATCCTAATGTTGCTGTAAGGGACTTGAAACCGGACAATCTCTTAATTGATCAGCATGGTCATCTCAAGCTGACCGACTTCGGTCTGAGTCGCATTGGTCTTTTGGGACGTCAGACGCGAGACCTCAATGCTGAGCGGAATCGTGCTCGAACCCGACATAGTCCTGGTTCGCGGCCTCCCTCGATGGACGCGGCCTACCTTTCTTCGCCTCTACAGTTGTCCGCCGATCTCTTAGGAGGTTCGTACTTTTCACAGCGGTTAAGCTCTGGGGCAGCTCCATCCCTTGCACCGTCTCCTCATTTGTCCACCGGTACTCCCACAGATGATATTAGTGAATCGAGTGGCTCTGATGGCTTCTCGAGCTTTTTCCTACGACGCGCGAACAAAACGAATGAACGCGACAGCCCCGTTCAATCATTTGCTACTGAGCTCACAAATGATCTTCGTTCTTACGCTTATTCTCCAGGAGTCGGTACCCCACCTGGTGACCAGAAGTTCGTGGGCACTCCGGATTATCTGGCTCCCGAAAGCATTTTAGGAATTAGCGGTGACGACGGCGTCGTTGATTGGGTATGAAAGGTCCCGAACTTTATTTATTTTGCATAATTAACATTTGTTTATAGTGGGCCCTTGGTGCCATCACGTACGAGTTCTTATATGGTATTCCGCCTTTCCACGCCGAAACACCCGAGAAGGTATTTGAGAACATTTTGTCGGGTCGGATCGACTGGCATGAGGAATACATTGATTTCTCTCATGAAGCCTTGGACTTCATGAAACGTTTACTTACCGTTGATGCCTCGAAACGACTTGGTGTAAATGGCGCAGAAGAAGTCAAGGCTCATCCTTGGCTCGCGGACGTCGAATGGGACAAGGTCACTACGAGCGAGGCTGCCTTCATTCCTAACATCGCAGACCCGGAATCGACAGACTACTTCGATCTTCGTGGCGCTGTACCCCAACTTTTCCATGAAGAAGAATCCCTTGCTGTCGGCGAATCTGCTGCAACCCCCGGAATAAATTCATTTGGTGCTTCAAGCTCTTCTACCGTGGCCCCCATCCCTGTCGCTGCCCGAGATACTTCGAGCCCGCCTCCGGATGATTTCGGTTCTTTCAGTTTCAAGAACTTGCCCGTTCTGAAGCAAGCTAACGATGACGTGATTCGAAAACTCAAGACGGATCAAATGGTGCCGATGGTCCATACTTTGAGTGAACCTGCGCAAATTCAGAAACCTCATCGACGCAGTGTTTCTCAACGTATCAGGAAGCCGCCTAGCGTAGTGACGCAGATTGATGGAGGGAAGCCTTCCGTAACGAACCCACCTTCACCAGCGACTTCGGCATCCTCAGTAGCGTCCTCACCTTCACGCGCGAGCATGGCGGCGCCCTCGACGCCTGGCAGTGTTCATGCACATAATCATTCTCGTAAACCTTCTGAGTTCGGTGCAGTTGAGCGATTCAAGCAGAATCACTTTGACTTTGATGGTGTTAGACGCAACTCCATGCCCAGTCGGTTGCGAACCGCATCCGTTTCGACGACCGAGGATGGTTCTTTCTCCGATAACTGGCCTGCTTCGTACTCGCATGGTCTCATCGAGACGACGCCCCCCTCGTCCACTTCAGGGTCCATGGATTTACGCCGACCTGCGATGACCGACCCAAGTGACCGGGCACTCACGTGTATGCTCGCTGAAGACAACCCGATCACAGCAAAGATTCTTGAGACATTGCTTACTCGTCTTGGCTGTCGAGTGGTGGTGGTAGCTGATGGTTCGGAAGCCATAAGTGTAGCCCACGGTGACATCAGTAAGTCATCATTTATCGCCGGTATTAAGGTTCTTCTTCTGATTGGTACTCTTTCAGAGTTTGACTGCATTCTGATGGACCTCCATATGCCTGTTGGTAAGTGCGATCATTCTTCTATTTATATACCCGTATTCAGACGATCCGCACAGTTGATGGAGAAAGTGCCGCTCGTCTCATCAAAAGCACCACGAACAAGAATAGTAGCGTTCCGATCATCTCTGTGAGTGCCTACAGCGGGTCGGAGGGATTCGCCAGTACACTATTCGCAGCAACGCTGTCGAAGCCCGTCCAGAAGGCGGATCTACTTGCAGTGATGAGACAACTTGGCTTCAAGACCGCCACATTACAAGAAGGCGGCGCTCCTTCGACACGCGTAATCACGCGGTAGTTAATAGTCTCAAATGCTTTACGGCCGTAGTATTTGATTTAACCTTCTTCCACTTAACAAATTTCTCCTTCATGCAACTTCAAGTTATGCTACAACAATCATTTCTTTTCGTTTCTTTCTTCCTTTGATCGCAATGCACCCCTCTTCCTGTACCCGCAAGCATCTTTTCTTTTGTTTCGTTCTGGTACGTATTTTCTCTTTTCATTCACCAGAAAAGACACATGTCCATGACTCTCAACGTTCCTTCGTTCGTTTCGGATCCACCCTTTTTAATCTGTCACGTTACGATAGCCCATTTCACCCAATTCCCATCCCATTTTTTGAGCTTTGATTCACGCTACGCCCCTCATCCACGATCCTTTGGCATTCCTATACTTTTGTGAACATCATGTATAGTAGAATAATGCTTTGATTCACGTTAAATACTCGATGATCTTTGACCTTTTTTCATTAAGCGATCGCAATGCGTGTGGGCGAACCGACACCGACAGACAATATGTGGCTGTGACAGAGATACGAGAAGGTCAAAGATAGGTACACAGTACTAGTCCTACCCACCGCGCGCGTCTAAATATCAATCCCCGCCCATGCCCTTCCGAGCTCACTCATGCTCACACTCCCATCTTCGTCTGCAACTTCGTCTTGTCAAACAATGAACCCTCCACGTCCTCGTAAGTCCTCCAGCTTCGTTCACTTGCTTTGGGTGGCTTCGAAGATATCGGTGCGATAAGTGTCTGGTATCGCTTGGAGCGCTTACATCGAGCCGGGCCTCGACTTGGCGCTTCGAGGTCGTAGTCGATAACGACCTTGCTGTGACGTCTTTCTCTCTTTTGCTCATCCTTGCTAACATAGCTTTTTTTCCATACTTTTCACCAGCATTCGAATCCTATCCAGGGAGGTCATACAAGTCGGATGTCGCTGCTCCAAACCCACTCTACAACATGCACGTCAATGCAGCGACTGGCAGCGGGCATAGCGGGCATGAAGTATTGCAACCTTCACCCATGCCTTCACCGAGAGTGATGCCCACAGCCTTCTACCCTCCTCATCTAGCTCAGCATTCTCACTCAACGGGACTGTCGCCACCTATGCGACCGTCTACTAGTTTCATTGGAGTATCGCCTTCGTTGCCTTCGATTCTGATGCCCGGTGGGGGTTTGCGCGCGAGACGTGAAGCAAAAGACAACCTCGAGAGCTCATTGCTCTTTCAACATGGCTCAGGACCAGGGCTTCCATCGACCTCTTTACAACATCCTGAAGAGCAGCTATCCTATTCTCACAGGCGGTCTTCTTCTCCAAACCTTCCCAGGCCCGCTTTACCTCCCAAACCCCCTTCATTCCCTAACGAAGGTCGCGGCAGTGTGTCTCCTAAAGTACCTCGAAAGTCACACTCCTTAGGAATATCTGGTAGCCCTATAGATTCTCGTCCAGGAGAGGATGAAGAATTGGCTCGCGCTCTAGCAATTTCTTTACAGAATTCATCTCCCTCTCCTCGTGATAAAGAGCAGGAAGAAGATGTCCTCGCACGCGTTATTGCTGAGTCGCTGGCAGCCGTATCTCCAGAGCCAACTCCTTCTGGTTCGATCGACTCACCCTCTCCGTTGCTAAATGCAAGTGCCAGCTCAAGTTCCCTTCTACCCTCGTCGAATCTTCCTCCGAATCCCATAGAATCGCCTTCACCATCAGTAGATTCTAATTCCAGCTTCGCGCCGAGTCGGATAACACCGAATCATTCGAGTGCCGGGAAACGCTCTGAAAACGAGGCTGATTTATTGCTCGACGAAGAGGAAGCACGACGACGTAAACAGCTAGCTGACGACGAGGAATTCGCCCGCGCGCTCTTACGCGAGGAAGCTAGATTTATGTCCTCAGATCTATCAGAACCACAAGCAATGACCACCATTGGTGCACCTGCATCTGTTACCATTGCTGGCCCATCCGCAAACCCATTGCCCAGATTACCATTGTATGAGGAATCTGTGGCATCTGCGATGGCAGGCAGACCGACGTCATTTCATCCAATGTCCTTGCCAAGTAGCCCGGCAACTACCTCTCAATTGTCGCATTATTCAGATCCCGCGTCTCCGATGGGACGCTCGGATGCCCCGAGCGTACCGCCAAAGGCGACCAGACCTCGAGCCCAAAGCCGTGGCGCTGAGGGCGCGAATGCGAACCCGGTGCGCCCAGGAGAGAACAGGGTAGAGAGGAGCACTTCGGCGCAAGCCGCAATCCCCACGGTGAATCGGATTCAGAATCATGGCGGCATCGGCGCTCATCAAGCACCGGACCCTCCTGCGTACATGCGCCCAAATTCCGTGATTCCCGCCTCACAAACGAGTGATCCTACGGTAACCTCTGGGAGCCCGGTGACGCCGATGGGCCAAAGACCTCAGCTCACATTGAATGGGATCGATCGACTACCACCAAGTGGGCGAAGCGGCTCGACCGATGAGGGTGAAGGAAGTGCTGCGGATGGCGCTTCGCCTTTGACTCCTGATTCTGCGACATCCCCGTCTCGGGATGAAGGACGGTTGGTTGCGGGCGGGGAAAATGACAGAAGCCCAATGGTAGACGATGAACTGTTATGGGGTGTTTGTGAGTCTCACGCTACTGAATTTGCAATGTTGAATCTGTCGATACTCATCTCTATCTTACCTTATAATCACTAGCTTTCGGTTTCAACACGCCACCCATGACGAACGTCCATACGCCTATGCAAGGCGCTGTTCCCAACGTAATACAACTACCCTTTGGTAGATGTCCGCCATTGCATATCCAGGCCCCGTCGTGGAAACAATTGCTGAAACTCCTTACTCGCCTCGATAGCAGTCGGATCGAACCGACTGTAGAAGCGCTGGCCACTCACAAATCTGAGATGAAGCTGAGAACAGTGATTCAATTCATGAAGGTAGGAACCATATAATAGTTGCGGGTCCGTCTAAATACTCACGGAACTCTAGCTTCATCACAACTCACCTGAATGGCGAGTGATAGTCTACCTGACGATTGATACGCCCATTCCCCCACAGACCCCAAACATTTTCAAGTATACCAACGGAGACGTCAATGTCTTCCCCTATTCTTATACCACGTCTCCTCTTCCTGCTCTCCTGCGAGCGGGTGCGGGAGAATCTTCATTATCCAAGTGCTTCACGGTGCCGGCAGCCGTTACAACACCTTTTCCGACGCTTCCCGTCTCACTTCCAGACTATGCCATGTACCTCCATGCGGTCCTCGAATCATCTCGAAGAGCCGTAAACGACTCTACCAGCGGTCTACGGAAACTGGCGAAGATGGTCGATACCATCTATCCTGCATCCCCAAGCATTGGCGAGGGGCTCGGAGAAGAGTTACATGGACCTGATAGGCGAGGTGTTGGCAAGTTTTTCAGACGAGCACTTGGGCGGGACAAAAATTCACATAATCAAAGGGGAGGAAACAGCGACGTTTTCGAGTTCATTACGCCTTTCCGTGTTGATGAGTACCGGTAAACGTCAGCAACAGATACCTTTTTAGCCAACCTTGACATTATCAGTTATAATGTTCCATCTGCATTAATTTCATCATCCATATATATTAGCTATATGTTAATCCCCGACCTTCCGGGAAGCATGTTTTTATTCATTGCATGGGCATTTATGGTATTTTTGGTTACACAGACTCGGACGAGTAGAGAAGGGTGAAGGAGAGTACTTACTCACAATATTAATGCACTTATCTATAATCTAGTTATTCTCGAGCGTAAGTAACTACTAAGTTTATGTAAGGGATCTACGAGCCAAAATTAGACTTCGTATCGCTTGCGTTGCGGCATGCGAGTCTCGCACTCAGGAATAGAACATATGTCGGCTCGTTTTCGATGAGCTTCAAATCAACGCAATCCTGCGCTCCATAACCTCAGCAGGCAAGATGTCTGAAAGCGCAGAGACGTCGAATGATGCCTTCTTCTGTGAGTTGAATCTGACTCTGCGAAAAGAAGGTGCCATGACACCATTCTACAGATACGAAACGCGCGAAACAATATGTTGATCTTCACGACCAGGTGGAAGTATGTACCGTCTATGCTGGGTATCTTTCGGATAGTTAAACACTCGTACAGGAGAGCGTAAATCTGTTGAATTCTTTAGAGGGTTTCCTGTCCACGTTCCAATCCGACCTCACAGCCGTGTCCAGTCAGATCTCCACACTTCAGGATAGAAGCAAAGACATCGAGGGCAAGCTGAGATCCAGACGGGTAAGCTCTTTGAGATACCTTATTCGTCTGTATTTAATGTTATATTGCTTTCCAGAAAATTGAGAAACCTTTGTCAAACCTGCTGGCGGACTTGTGCATCACGCCTTCGCTCGTCACGACCATTCTCGACACAGATGTGGATGAGAATTGGACACTTGTTATTCCCGAATTTGAGGACCGCCTAGTCACGATCAATTCAAGGAAACGTGTTAAGGCTGCTCGTGATTTGTCTGAGGTCACTGAAGCTCTCCGGCTTGTGGTGCGTTTTCGAAGTACTGGTGCCACGTTTGGTTGTCAATTGACCTTTCCATATTCTCGTTTACAGGCTGCAACAAAACTGCGGGCCTTCTTCCTTGCGCTCCTACAGCCCATCCGAAATAGCATGACGACAAACATGCAAGTCTTGCAGACGTCAGGCTTGATCAAGTACAAGCCATTGTACGACTTCCTCCAAACTCAGGCGCCGGACGTGGCGAAGGAATTGAGGAGTGTATATATTTTGGCTTCGCGCGTATACTTTGAGACGGGGTTTAGACGATACATCCGGAGTCTTAGCTGGATTAAAGCAAGTCATCATTTCATTCTTGGATTAAGCCACTAGTAGTGACCTTTTGATTCGATAGGCCCGAACTTCTGAGAAACTTTCAAATATTGCCGGCCCGGACACAACAGCGACTGATTTTGAACTGGATATCGGTCGACTGGCAAACGCAAGGATAGACGGTCCACCGGTCGTTCAAGCTCATATTGCCGAAAGCAAAACTTATGTCAGTGGCCGTAATTCTACCGTGGATTGACCTCACAATACCTTTTCAGAAAGAGCCGCTCGAGGCCTTGTTCCGGTCGATGCTTCTTGTCCTCATGGACAACGCTACGGCTGAATACGCATTTATTTCCACCTTTTTTGCTCAGCCTACTCCGCCTATACCCAAGCCCGATTCGCAGTCTTCCCATGACCCCGGTCATACCCTTGAGGGACTTCGTCGAACGAGCGTCGGAACGGACTTTCTACCCGAAGTTGCAGGTCAAAGTATAACAAGGACAGTCTCCAACGGGCTATCAACCGATGGATTAGGCCCGAAGCCTATGTCCAAAGAAGAGCAAGCCGACCTTGCTAACATCTGGAAGCAAATCATGGATCCAACACTGACGTATTGTCAGACATTTGCCTTATCAGTACTTGAGCCTGCGCCTCCGACGATACCCCTTCTCTCCATGATACGCATGATGGAAAATACCCTCGCGGAAGTACAGACAAGGGGCTGCGGCCCGCTTGAGAACTGGCTGTTTGGTCTACGACTGAAGTTTTGGCCTGTATTTCAGAAACAAATGTCGGACCATGTTTCTAGTTTGAATAAATTGACGGATACGGAGAGTGGGGGGTATTTCAGGAGAGTGACGCCGCCGACTGACGACACCGTTCGACTTGTGCGTTCCCAATTTTGCCATACACACTCGAGTTCCCATTAAAAGAAAGCTAGGTTACACAACGATATATCGCGATGTTTTCAGCCTTTGTCTTGTTGACAGACACCGAGGAAGAAACGATGATTTTTCAAAAGTGCGTTGATGAACAAATTTTATGAATCAATAACTGATTGTTCTGTAGTCTCGGCCGCCTTCGTCAGGAATTGACAACATTGATTGTGAATCAATCCAAGCGAATCCCTGATCCGATAAAGAGTGCTACTTTACAATCTACCTTGTTCGAGACATTGCTCCAGGCTATGAGCGTACGTTCACTTAAAAAGATCAATAGCAAATTTTGTGTTGAACGTCCTTTGCAGAAACATCAGCACTCAGTCGCCCATCCCAAAATACAGGCTGAATTATCTTATTGGCGAGAAAGAGAGGAAGAATCACGGAAAAGGATATCAAGCACAACGCGGCACGCGCGAACATGACCATATCAATTGTAGTTGATCACTTATTATGAAATATCAGTACGTGCCATTAGAAAAGAGGTGCTTTAGTTGTGTGTAGTCCATTACTGGGAACTTCGATGTGTATAAGTTATACAAATGTTGACTCCAGTGCAAAAAGAAAATTCCTATCCGATGTTTGATGCATGTGAACAAGTCCTCGAAATTAACTTTTGTATGGCGGTATGAGTAATGAACTTAAGCGAAGAAAAAATTAGAAAGGTGAAATATGAATGCAGCCGATACTGGATCACGCACTTTTGTGTACTGGAGCTTTGAGGAAGTGATAACGGAGACCGCTGCGGGCTCTTTGAGCTCCGCGGTGAACCAATCCCAAGTTTATCTAATACGTTCTTTACGTCTTTTGGTCCTTCACTACTGAAAGTGCGGGCCTTGGGTCGTGCAATGCTGTACACACTTGGAGACATGGCACTCTCAGCCGACGCGCCCGAATTGGAGAAGCCTATACTTGCGACAGAGGGAGCTTTGTCCTGCGTAAGAGCAACGCTTGACATGCCGTGACGTCCCTCGAGTGCTTCACGAAGATCATTAACGCCAACACCACGGTTTGACCGGTTGAGACTTTGAAGAGAAAGGTTGGAAATGTGCATAAGTCCTGGCGAAATCTTAAGCCTGGGGCTAACATGTTCAGGTCGCCAGGAGGGACCGTTTTCCGGGTCTTCCACGGCTGAAAGAATTAATGAGTTGGAGTATTAAATCATACAGATCGACACTGTCACCTTCATGAAGAGCCTTTTCAGCAGACCAGGGTTCACTCAATTTCTGCTGTAATTCATTCTCGTCCATTCCCGTCGTTTTCTGAATTCGTCTGTCATGTACGAGAACCGAAATGATAGGAGCGAACTCAATACTCATTTCGGTCTCGGTGGCGAGATCTGACAAGGGCTGAGCCGAGCATGATGAAGGGAAGGCTTGCAAAGGTGGAGGGTATGGGAAAGCAGAATCAATGGCACTCTGCCCGTTCGTCAGCATTCAGGAAGGAGGGTATGGTCAGGTTATCTCACATCGGTGACCAGAGTCTCTATTTCAGATAACTCCCATATACGAGAAATGAGCTTCCATTGACGAATCACAACTTGTTCTATTGCAGTTCGCCGATAGTTTGAGGGGCAATCTGTTGAGCACCAAGACCATAAAGCCATGATCATAGGTACGCCATGAATGATCGAACGTGATCCAGACTGCTCAAGTGCTACTTCAAGCACATGCAGAATGTGTGAATAGTCTGTCAAACATGCAGCACCGTCTCCGTCGGATTCTAAGTTGCGTTGGCTGGATGACTCGAGTATCCTTCGGACTCTGCAAGCTTTCTTTGGTATAACAGCAGCACCAATTGATTTCCGACGAGACGATTGCCAATCTTTCCAAGCCTCGGGCTCCTGTTCCTGAGCGTCCTGCACGGAGGTGAAAGATTGGCCGGGTAATGGAGTTGATGGCGTGATGTTCAATACAATCTGTTCATTAGCTTGATCGGTCTCCGCCTCTGCCTCCGAAGACTCGAGAGGCGTAGAAGGAGAAGAGGGAGGCAAGCCGAGCCGAGAGGCTGTCGCAAGTACGAAGATTGTCGCATGTAGCGCATTCAGGAATCGGTTCAGAATTATGTCAGGCATCCCGGAGGGTCGTGATCGATAGGAATGTTCCATGCTATCCCCTTTCTCTGAGGCCTCCGCGTCGTTAGGCGCAAAATGGGCAACCACTTCTTGATGAATCTCGGTCCTTAGGTACAACACTAAAACTTGTGCGTAATCTGAACGGACGTCAAAGTTCCCATCACAAAGGAGGCTGAGGGTTTCCTGCCAAACATCAGGAGAGACTTTAGAGCGTTGAATCCTTACTACTGGTGTTGGAAGAGTTGTTGTGGCAGTCGAATCCCTCGCGCGTTCATCTGTGCTCGTCGACGTGCGTTCCTTGGTATTCGTAACCTTCATAGAGTGGGTTGGCTGAAAAGGTTTTGAACCTGTGTCAATAAGTTGCCCTAGACAAGCAATAAGACATCTTAATGCTACTGCTCGCTTCTTGTCGTGACGGCCATATCCTCGACCCGATCCACCAACCCCGTTGCTCTCTATGCTCGACAGTCTGGAGATGATCTCACAGGCAAGATCATGAATCTGATCTGCATAGTATATATGCTTCCCCAAAGCTCCAACACAAGCAACGATGTCGGGAAGGAGTACGTCTTCCGGGTCAATCATGACTCTTCTGAGAATGAAAGACGTGAGGCTAGAGCAGATATCTGACGTCGAAAGATTCACGAGAGGTACCGGAACTGTGAACGCTGTCCGTATCATCGCTGCGAGGGATTTATGGAGGTCTGTCGCGACCAGATCTTCTTGTGCTTCGAGGAGTCGTTCCACTAGACGCATCGGAACAACAAATCGATACTGGTACTGGGACCATTCGATCGCTTTCCGACATATCCAACAGCAAAGCTCTATGTTTCTCCAGCCATCGGTAATACCAAGGCTATCGAGCATCGCTTGGATACTTAAGCCAACCTGGGATCCCGTTGATTGTGAAAGGAGGCAAGCTAACGCCTTGAGCGCAACGTGAACAACATCCGCTTCCGTTGGGCCTTCTTCGCCATCAATATGGACATGGATAGAGGCAGCTCTTCGCTCTAACAATGGACGTGACCGGAAATCGGACAAGAAATGCGTTAAAGGTAGATTATCCTTGTTGTTGTTATCGGATCTTGTGAGAGAGATTAATATTATCTTGGTGCATTATGAAAATATTCAACGAACTCTTGGTCAAGGACAGAGGTATCCGTGTGGAGTAAGTTGAAGAGAAGTGCCGGGACTATAGCTGAGATCTGAGCTTTGAATTGGGATGATGAACTATACAAGGCTTCCGACGCCACTGCGCCTGCCAGCGCACTGAGACCTATGAGACGCTTCCTGAATTTTTAACATGAACTATTAGCGGAGTTTTCGACGGAAAGTAAGACGGTACCTATTCCAAGTTTCGGAATCATTGTTCCGCATTTCACACTTGCATAAAAAAGAGAACCGACGAAGAGTTGAAACGTAGTCCCGAGTAAGATTCTGATCAACGCCCAGCAAATTTCCGTTGGTATACGTTGCCCAAGCAGTGAACTAATTCAAGAAGAAAAAACGGAGACAATAAGGACAGGTGGGTATGAGGCGTGTGCAGCTACAAACCTACCACACTGGCAATTTTAGCGGAGACCTCCAAATCGTCGAGCAGGGATCCCAACGCTGAATCCAGGGCCGACATAAGTGGAGGAGATAGTAGGGATAAGTCACGCCGACATTCGTCAATCAACGCCTTGAATATATTCAAAGTGATGATTAAAGACCTATGAATTGTCGTGAGTATTTCCAGCAATATCAAGTCGAGAAAAAGGTGCGCACGCGCGGGATCGAGTATTGCCCGCAGTGGCCTTCCGAACATCGTTGAGAACTCTCTTTTCTAGTTCCGTAGCTAGTTTTGCAAGTTTACCAGGGCGATTTGACGCATAGTACGTGAGCCGTGACAACTCCTGAGACTGAGGTTTGTAGTCGGGGCCGGAAGTGATAAGGGCTGCTGGAGGTGGATAGCAAGCCGCTATAAGCTGTACATGGTGAGGAGCGAGAGGGAAGGGCATTTCGGAAGATCTGTTAACGCGTGCAAGTTAAGGTATCCAGTTTACAATGTCTTTGAGATGTATTCTCTCTGTAGTCCGGTTTGCTTGGGAGATTTGGGTAAACGGAGAAGAAAGTGCTTGAAGTACGACGAGGATGAGTTATGACGCTGCTGAGTTTCGAAAGACTGAAAGAACTGGACCTGCATACAGAAATGGAAGTTTACGAGCACGTGAATTCTGTTTGGTCGCGTTCTCTCGTTCTCTTGTTTCAGAAGCCGACCTTCCTCCTTCTCATCTCCTCTTACCACCATCTTCCTTTTCCTCTTTTTGATTTACATGGTGTTAACTTACATGGGACTGGAACGATCTCGGCTGCCTTATGGCAATAAATTATCTTCTTCACTTATTGAACGACTAGAACGCGGAATACCCAATTGTCACTTCACACAGACGCACCCTTCCCGTCTGAAGAGAACGTTAGCAACGAGCGTCGACGAGTTCATAGACGATTCGGAACCGGAGAGAGAAGAAAGGAAATTGATGGCAAAAAAAGTCAAGAGGAAACGAAAAGGACTTCATGAAGAAGTGGAATCAGTCTCCACCGATGTGTCTAAGCCACCTATGTCATCAACTACATCGACCCCAGAGAGTAAGTAAAGTTGCTCTTTAAAGCTACACGGTAATAAAACGAATACAACAGGCATATCATTACACTCGGAAGCTCGACCCAAGATTTTAGTTTTAAATAATGACTTGTCAACGACAGCAGATTTGGACACCACCACAATGCGTCTCGTGTCAAGTACAGATAATACCGGGTCACGCCACAGAAGCACAGAAATGGGATACGACATTAACGAATCTTGCGTAAATGACGATGCCGACGAAAAGGCTCTGTGCTTGCGCCAAAAACTTGGCCATCTCGCCTTCTCAGCATCTCAATGCGCTCACTCAACAGGCGGACCGTCGCGATCTCCCTCGCTCGTGGAAAATGCTGCGCCGACACTCACAACATCCGGGGCGTCAGTGCAACAAAACAGAAGATCCGTTCATTGGAGCATTTCCGAAGAGCAACTGAAATGTGTCTTGAAGTGCGTCAGCTGTAATCTGAACTGGACAACGCGCAAGTCAGTGGGGCACAAAGTTGCTCACATCAGAAGCTGCGCGAAGAAGACTCATTTAACAGACCAAACTGTTGAGACTCTCCTTAGGCGGGAAATATCGAACAACCCACCATGCTCGAATCAATCGCGAAGGAAAGCAACACAAAAGAAATTAAACGCGTCAGATTCCGATGATCGCGAGCCAAAGCCACCGAAAACCTTCATGGACGATATCATCAAGCGAGCAGAGCCCTTGAAAAATGGGAAAAGACGCAAAGAAATAGATGGCACTCTTCGAGCAGCGACAGAAACGATGGTGGACATCAGGCGGCGCGCCGACTCTTTACTTGACCAGCCGATGGCGAGCCAGGTAGCTCGAAGCAGAAGTCGCGAGTTTGGGCCACCCCCACCCGCGACACAGGCAATGCAACGCAGCAAACTTGCATCAAGTGCGAATGTACTCAACGTGCATAGCGACAATGACGACGACGACGGACTCAACAGATCTTTCTCGCCCCCAAACTATAAAGGAACCACGGTCTCAAGTGTCATAGATGGTGGAGTGTTACGGACCTCGCTTTTAATGGATGCATTAGATGGTGTAACGTAGCACCTATGATGTAGAGAAATAGCTTTTGAAAGTGATGTGCTGGAAAAAATTCCAAATGATGCCAGCCGTGCAGCAGGTCAATGGCCTTGCCATTCTCATATTCGAAATCAAGCTTGTTCTTCTCATGATTGGAAGAACAATATCGTATTTCTTGGGGTAAATACGATAGATTGGAATAGCAATGTTGAATTGTTCCAGGTGAAATATTAAAACACGGGAGGCCGATGAGAGCCCAAAGCATGTCTACAAAATACAGTGCAACTTATTATTGATATCTATGAAAGAAGAAATGCAATAGAATTCAACAACCTCTCCCACTCCTTGAATAAAAATCAAAGCGCAACCTCCTTCAATCCCGCAACTTCAATTACTCCTCCAACTAGTATAAGACTTCCAGTAACAAGCACGTCAACTGCGGGATGCGAAACGGATCCATCCTCGCCCATGATCTTTTCTCCGTCTTTTAACTCATGGATGTTACGCACAGTGTCCTCTATGGATGGCTCTATGTGAATATGATCGCTCGGATATTCCGGGAACAAAGAAGCCCAGGCATGCGCAAGTCCGTGCTGGACCTTGAGTTTGTCAACCGTTTGTTCGGCAGTTACACGGTCCTTCAAGTCTAAACAAAATATGAGGTCGAAGGCCAGGACCTACACTCATCGATAGGTGCTTACCGCCTTTAAAGTTGCCATCAGCGTACGTGACGTTGGATGTAAAGAAAACGTGATCGAAGAAGGTTTCCGCGGAAAAAGTTTCTTCGCCGGACTGTATTAGTTGAGCCTTCGCGTTGTTCATGATTGTTGTAATGAACGATAGGCCATTGCGGTCGTGCGTGCAATTGAAGACGAGGACTCGAAGGTGTTTCTTCCTAAAAAGAAGCATTTATTCTTCTGCTATTCATACGTCGATCGAGTACGTACAGGTGCTTGCGCAGACCAACTTTGGGACTGAAAAACCACGATGCGCAGCATTCCAGGCTATCTTTCGTGTGCGCACCGTCTAGGAACCACGTCGTCCCTGTTCGGGCAGGATCGACGACTTCCTGGCACCTTCCAGGCCATTTAGCTTTCTCCAGACCTGTCACAAATGCCTCGTTTAGTGTTGTAGGGGCAAGTAGCGAGGCTTTTTCTCGTAGAAATTCCTGAACGAGATGCACAGCAAGGTTGGCATTTTGATACTGATGCACGCCGGCAAGTCCTGGCATAAAGATAAAGTCAGGAAGATAATGTTGGATGATTGCATAGAGCTAACCCAGCGTAATACTAGAAAGCCCTGGCGCCATTGTGATGACGTTAAAACTTGACGCTTTCCTGTCCTTTGCTTGTTGAGCTAGCATGTCCAGCCCTTCTTCTGGTTGGTTAACAGTAAACGCGGGCACTCCCTCCTATTCATTATGAACACTTAGAGTACATGATAACATAGTCA
The DNA here is from genome assembly GCA_019400425.1 of Hymenochaete sp. R1. Taxonomy (NCBI): domain Eukaryota; kingdom Fungi; phylum Basidiomycota; class Agaricomycetes; order Hymenochaetales; family Hymenochaetaceae; genus Hymenochaete; species Hymenochaete sp. R1. The sequence goes on along the minus strand of JAFREE010000071.1, from coordinate 90,871 downwards.
AAGCATACCTTGTATATCCCTCCTTTTTGATATGCTATTTCTCTGAGGGTATGGCCAAGTACAAAAACATGATCGATGCCGAGTGCGGATACACCAGTTACGACCGGTTTAGGAACGACGTTGGTACAGTCGTACAAACCTCCGACACCAACTTCAAGAATAGTTGCATCTACCTTTAGATATGGTCACTTATACAGTCAAACCTCCAAGATGATCAGAAAAGCGCCGTACCTTCTTTTGCATGAAAGCATGATAGGCAACGAGGGTAACCATTCGGAAGTACATGGGTTTCGGAGGCGTTTCTGGGTATTTTCTCTGATGAAAATTATAGTGAGATTAATCATTATAGCTTAAACAATATAATACTGACCGTGTTATTTTTTTCGAGAGCGTCCCAAACGTCGAAAAAGTATTTGGCAAACTCATCCTCCGAGATTGGAGCACCGTTGATCCGAATCCTCTCGCGAACGGCCACAAGATGCGGTGAAGTATACAAGCCTGACACCTGCTTAAGAAGGGTGTACAGGGAACAACTTTTTGGAAGTCATACCAACTGTCCATTGCGGCATGGAATGACGGAGTAGCGAGTCAATGAAGGCGCAGGTCGAGCCCTTCCCCTTCGTGCCAGTGACATGAATGACGTTTAGTCGGTTGAGGTCCGGAGGCTTCAGGTAGATCAGTATCGCGAGTATCGTACAATAATTCATTTCTTTACAGAGTATCCAATTCTGCCCAAGTATTCTTCGGTCTCATGTATGGCGTACTGAGCAAGCCTGCTATTTACGCGACTTGCTTCGATTGTAGCTTGGTTGGATTGTAGACTGTTCAAACAATCTATAGCATCGTTGTACGTCCTCGCAGACATCATTCGCTGACCTCGGTACGGGAGCGTGTTATATACAAGAAGGCGTGTCGGTCGAGCTCGAAGTCTGACGCAGAGCATGAACTGCAGCGAACACTTTTTCTCTGTGGCTGGGTGAGGAAAGTGCGATAGTACGTACGGTCCGTGATCGACGGAACTGAAGTCAAGTTTAAAACCCAATTTACCGAAGCTGATAAGGTTTACTTCGCTTAGAATTGGAGGATATGGATTTTTTCAGAAGCATAAATATCAATGTAACAAAAGTATTCCACACAAATAGGCGTCCTTAGGGTGAAGATCTTAAATATCATTGTAGTCAGACTACTTCTCAGATAGCAATTTACTTGCTTCTAATAGTTGTTCTTTTGCATGATCCCATACATCCCGTCCTCCTTTCCCCGCTTCATACCAAATATCCTCCATCTTTTGCCTAGCTAAGAAAAGAAAGACTTTTACATGGAGTGCTTTCACATCAAGAGTCCATTTCGCAAACGACACGCAATTGCGACAGGTTATGTCTTCTTTCAGACACGAATGCGGCCACATTCCCAACGGAAGGTACATGTAAAAAACGATCGCATGGACACTTTCATGATCCAGGGCCTCTCGGCAAACCAAGTTCAACAAGCGATCACATTGGTCATCTTGTGCCTCAGCGCCATGAATGGGAACGGCGAGGTATTGCAACGAAGGAAGATATCCGATGGATAAAGGCAGCCCAGTTCTACAACATTTGCCGGTGATTATGAGATGCGTAACGTTCTTGAACATCTTGAGGTCATGTTCCACGTCTGCCTGTCCGTACTCTGCGTTTAGAAAGGATGGATCCAAAGGGTCATGGAGAGTGAGATGCGTCAAGAACGGATAAATGCTTTGACAAGGTGTTGGACATCCTACGCCGCGGTCGCTGGAGAAATTGTTAGGGTCGTTGTGCACTATGTGCGCTAGCGCGGTCGATGTGAGGGCGAGTCGTTCAACGTTTTGACACAGGGCCAGGAGAACCCGAACGCGTAGGTGATCTTTAAAGGAGATACCTTGAGAATCGTGGATAAGCCAAAGCTTTTGAACCAAACGAACGCGACCATGCGATTTCAAAGGCGAATCGCTGTCAACAACGTTCTGAATTTGTCCTGTCAGAAAATCGCCTATCCTAGCATTGCGATCAAGGTCCCGGAGTTTCAGACCAATAAAGTCTGCAAAGTCTTGAATCCTGCGGGTGTTCGTTAAGCAAACGACGGAGCACAGAGCATCACGGGCGAAGTTTATTGTCCACGATGCAACCACAGCTACTTTGAGAGCGAAGTTCTTGTCCGATAAAGCGGCGAGCTTGAGGATTTGTACTACGAGCTCTGGTGGAAGACTTTTACAGTCCATTGGCTGGACGTGGAAACTGCAACGGGTCGATGAAGGACACGAGAAGCGCTGGGATGTTGGCACTTGGCATGGGAGGCATGGGTCGTGAGTTCACGTGCTATGGAAGCAAGCAAACGAAACCCGCCGACCGACGGTGAATTCCCTGATGTTGCAAGTTCCAACATCCTTTCAGCTGTGACAGCACAATGGATGCTTTATGGCAACAAGCTTGGGACGACGCATATAAGAGAGTCACGGAATTGAAGGGCTCGTGGTCCATCCCCTTCACAAGGGAACATCCAATTCGTGTCGGTAAACTGGATGCAGAGCTTCTCGACGAAGAGTTGGTACAGATTCTTCAAGAACCTATTCTCAAGGCTCTCAACACCCTAAACGTAGGTGATTATTACTTATAGCGCCGTGTATTAGATTGAGGATATTCAGACTACTTATAGGAGCAGAATCGAGCCGGAACTTAACCTTTTAATACGGTTGATTCTGTACAAGTTTTCAGTTTGGGATACGGGCGCAACATATGGTGCCAAGCTCCAAGGGCTACGATACACAACGATATCCCGAGGACGTACCGCGACTCGTGAGTGAAAACATTGAAGATGTGTATGAAGGCTCTGACATGAACCAGTTTCTGGCCTTCCAAAACGATTACTTGTCGTCCATGCGAGTGCTACTCTTTTGATTCCATACCTGTACAACCGTCTCCGAAACCATGCTCTTTCACAAGCATGGCCCGATACACCATCTTACGATAAGAGGCGCAAATTATGGAGCGTCTTGACAAGGCTAGAGTCTATATATTCTTTGGCATCTCTACTCAGCTTTGTTATTTTCTTGTGGAATGGGAGGTAGGCGTGCGATGCAATTTGGCTCTGTTGTATTGATATTGACCAGGACCGTTAGATATCGCACACTCGCCGATCGAATGTTCCTCATGCAACTAATTCCAAGTCGGCGAGTCTCAAATCGCCAAGTGAGCTATGAATTCATGAATCGTCAAATGGTCTGGCATGCCTTCACAGTACGTTCATGAGCATATCTTGCATCGTTGTGACAGATTGAAAGCAGCTATTCATAGGAATTTTTGCTACTAAGCCTCCCACTGATAAACTCAAGATCAATACGTAGGGCGTATAATCACTATCGTGGAACGCTACGGAAATTACGTTGGAGATCAGCACTTTCTTCTGGTACCTCGCCTGAACTAAAACACAACGACGAGAAAGTGTTCAGGAGGGGTCCATTCTTCCATCTTTCTTCTAACCAGTGTGCTATTTGCGCAGATAAAGTGTCTTCTGGTATCATTCTCCCAGAAACGAGGGACGGCTTTGCCAATTATCTCGCTTCATCCACTTCCGCAAGTGCAGAACGGGAAGGTGGCGATGGAAACGCAGACAACGGGTTAGAACCTCCTACACACCCTATCACGACGCCGTATCTCGCCTCATGTGGCCATGCTTACTGTTACATTTGTCTTTCGGACCAACTCATCCGAGCTGTTGATGACGGGAATGAAGGGTGGGAGTGTTTGCGGTGCTCGGAAATCATAACGGGTTGCGAACGTGTAGACGGGATGAACGATGTTGATCCATCACAGACAAGCGAAGGATGGGTGAGTGAAGTAGAGAGTGACATTAGTTCTTTCTCCAGTGATTGATATTTTGAATCCATAATTAAATGTTATCCGTTATTCAAAGTGCAACTTTAGAGCAAAAGGACGAAGAGTCTAAAGTTTAAAAGTAAAACCAAAAATACGACACGTGCATACTTCGAACTGGACCAGCTGAGCTCCTATATCAAGGCCGAAGAGAATAAGTCTGGTTCAGATGGAGCTCTAGGAAATGAGGTATTCCTTCAATTGCGTCAGGACACCAGGGTCAGTTTTGTTCAAGTATTCGGACTCCATGTTTGGAGCGTTCGCGCCTGCTTGTTGGAGGCATTGGCCCACAAATGTCGTTAGTTTCTGCGTTTCGACTGGGTCGTTCTCATAAATCTAGACAACGGTGTTAGCGCCCACAAGCCACGTGTTATGGCTCATTATACGTTTACCTTTTTCCATCGCTCGTATTCAGGAGTATCTTTGAGGTCGTCAAGTTCGGTGGGAAGCTCTGCCCCAGTATCCTTCCAGAAGGTGACCAAAGACGACAAAGTAGAATATGACGCCCTGCCGATTACCTGTTAGTTAATTGTCGCTCAAAAATGAGAAGATCTTACTGGTCCTCGTCTTCATTCATTTCTCGTATGGCTTCTTTCATTTCGCCAAAGACGTCAAGCCAAAGGTTGAAGACCTCACCATTGAGGCGGTCCAAAACCTCCGGCCTTCCTGTTGCAACTAAACAACTGGTGTATAAAGCAGTAAGTAGTAATTTCTTAGCAATTCTAAATCGACTTACGCAATGCCCATTGCCGATAATTTTCGCTGCCGAGGATCAGACATATTATCAAACTATGTTTTATAATTCAATTATAGACCATCTACATAAACGGAAGTACGCACCCTCCTCCACCAATGGTCAAGTACACCGTTAAGTACCTCCAGTTCTGGTTTGTTCATTTGGGCAGCCGCTGCACCAAGAAGTTGGAAAAAGATTGTCGAATCATTGAGAGCCAGACGAGCCATTACGGAGATAATAGAAGTGAGAATCCCCGTCCTAGCCTTGTCCTCCATAAGCATCTTCAGAAGTATATTGAGGAGACCGGATTGATGCAAAGCTTCAGCCCATATTCGAGCTGGGGTCATTTGGGCGATGAGCTGGACCAGTTCAATAATATCTTTCTGATTTGTCTCGATGGCTTTTGAGAGCGCCTGAAAGGAGGCACCGAATAAGGGTACAGCGTAGGTCTGACATGGGAAAAATAACCGGTGAGAATCAAATTTCTTATGGATTAGTGCTTAACTGATTACTCACTTGGAGTATTTTCGGCGCATCCATGGTCAAATAAGATCGTATTACAGAAGTGATGGACCCAAGGAGATCAAGATTCTCGGACAAAAGATCGACAGCGATGGGGAATAGCTGTAATAGCGAGGGCGCGCCAGCTATACCCTCGAGAGTGGCGCCGTTCCTCAACGCCGCCTTCCAAAGTGCCAGGCCATCTTGGTCAAGCTGCCACCGTGCCTTGATTATTTGCGTGAGATTCTATACTGTGCAATCACAACATAGATCTTACATTGGCATTTAGGAAAACTTCTTGTATGAGAGGAACGGATATAGGATTCAACAGAACAGAATTCTCCTTTGTTGCCTGAAAGATCAAACGGTAACATCAGTAACGGCATTTAAAACAACAAAATCGTTATACATCACCTCTAATAACTTCGTCATAATTTCTAAGAGCGAAGCTTTGAAGATGAATTCAACTTGTTGTCCCGTTGCTTCTTTCCCTGATAATAGACGCGTTTCATTCGTGCAAGTACATAATGAAAGGGACAGACACTCACACAACATAGGTACCGGATCCGAGACTATCTCTTTGAAGGGCACGATCTTATCCCCGACCCTATCAATGAGGACAGTGAGGCACTTGATCACTTTACGCTTAGCTTCAAGAGTCTCGGCTTCGCTTGAGAGGCTGATTAGATGAGGTATAACCGTCGGCAGATACGGAGAAAATGTATCGACATTAAATTGAAGGCTCTTAAATGAAGTCATTCGGTGTGTTGAAGCTAATCATTCAAACGGTGACTTACGTCAATGCACATATGCAACGCTGATGCTGCGGCGAATCGGACGACAGGATCAGATCCAGATCCATGGTCACTTAACAAATGGACCAAGATGTCCCATGCATCTTTGGTAGGAGTCGTGCATTCTTCGCTTACCCATTTGCCTAAAAGCCAAGCAATCCGTCGTTTTAGGATTGGGTAGCTATATACTCATGAGAATGTGTGAACGAAAAACCGGACGGGATATAGCTTACTTGGGGTTAGTATCCGTTGCCTCTCCAACGAGCGATTGCGATACCCAGTCATTGAAAGGGATATCATCCACGAGATATCTCGCACAGCGCCCTATGGCGCAGTATAACGCTTCTTTTTGTACGATACTTTGTATATCAGAAGCCTTCGTACCTGGAGTGCATTGGGATCAATTGACCGGTCTTGACTTCGAGCTAAAAGTTGAACATACCAGCGACTTGATTAAAGGTGGTCTTCAATAAAGGAACGACAAAATCTGTGTATTGCTTTGCAAAAGTTACGAGGACCCTCTCTCCACACGGCTTTACCCAGAGTTCAGAAGTAAGCAAGCGAGGCAGACTCGTATTACATACCCTAAGCTCGTATTCCCATTGTTCATTTTCCTTGTCTTCCGCGTTGGCCCATTCCTCAGGATCCGCCAGCCATGCATCAATATCCTTAGGGTTGAGGGGGATGAAACGGGTGACAAGTAAAGTCACTGCCTCCTCGACAAACTCCTTGGAGAAGGCTAAATTAGCACGTCAGACGAGCAACTGCCATTGTTTATTTTAACTATACATACTAGTCGCACCGTGACTGCCTTTCTTCGTAAGGCTCCATTGACCTAGACATTCTCTAAATATGACCAGTGCTTGTACAAGAAATTGCACAGGGTAAATCGCATTTTGCGAGTCTGTAGAGTTATGAGAAATAGCGCTGAAAAATATAAATGACACGTACTTACCCGATACATGTTCTGCTGGTGCATTTGTTGCCTGTACGACTTTCGTCCAATAGTAGAAGATTACTCTGTCGCTAGCAGGAAGATTTACGAACTTCGATACATTGATTTGTTGTATTCGACGAAATACCTTGCCGTAATGACGGATATGTCGTGTCAGGTAGTCAATGGAGCGAGATGAATATCCTTCGTTTAGCTGCCCAGCACTACTCAGGAGGGAAGTCAGCAAATTTTCTCGCGATTCGACCTGACTCCGAAATTGATCACAAGAGCTTTCATAAAAAGAAAGCACCTGGAAGAAGCGTTTATGAAAAACACGGATTGTAGATAACAACGAGACCCACCCACGGCGCAAATTCGGTGTATAAATTGACGCATACTCGACCCCAAGTCCAGACGACCATCTTTGACAAGCACTTGAATAGGAAATGGGATAGAGAAATAGCCCAGAAGAAAGGTTGGGTAACTATCATGGTTGAATCTATCCGGGCCAACATAGCGGTCAGGAGTGCGGAATACATCGCCTGAAACGGTCCCCGAAGATATTCAACGAGCTTGACAGAATATTAGGTTACATTCATAATGTCAAAGAGGTCACAAACACACCTGGCCCATTACTTTCATCCCACTCGGCATTTTAATGGATGCAAATTCTTTGAGGATCGAATTTGCCAAACCAAGAGAACGGAAAGAGACTAAATATGCGTTTGGGTCGCAGCCTCCAGAAGAAAGAAAAATGTCTAGGCTCTTCTGGGTTTCAGTCATGAGGTCCGACATTAACGAAGGCCTGTAAACCCTTTAGAACATAACACCTCGACATATGTATATCTTACCAGTGCTGCGGGAAGTCAAAACGGGAGATCTTGGCGATAATAAATTTATTGCAGTCTGCGATCTGGAATGTCAAATATGTAGCACGAGCGAGCAGAGTAATCGCGGTAAGTCAACTCACAACGTCGTCCTTCTCATCTAATAAGGTTAGACTTCGGCTTCTAATTTCTTGTTTTTGTTCTTCGGTGCTTAGTCTAGGAGAGATGGTGAGTGCTTGGAACACATTGAAATGTACTTTAGAGAAATACTGACCTCTTGGATCTCCACTGACCAAGAGCCTTGTTTTTAAACTGTATGATAGCTTGTTGTCGAACAGACAAAGGCACAGAGCGGGTCGTTGCGATCGCATTCAGGCAATGGAATGTGCCTCGCATTTGCAGCATCTCCTCAAAGCGGATAGTCGAAGCTTTGAGAACATTGGGATCTTGATCCGATATTCCAACGATAATTGTGTAAAGCTCTTCCGGGTTCACTTGCACTATAGGATTATTGGAGGACATAGTGGTGAGGCGTGAAGCAGATGAAGGTGAAGGGAAAGAAAGGGCTGAGGGGCCTCCGAAACCCCGAAGCGCGTCGCGTTTTAGGGAGAGACGCGTGCACATGCAGAGGCTCCTGTAACTCCTGCCTCCATCATGGAAAAGTATTCGGCTTTCAGGGTACGTGAATCATCTCTTGGAAGCACCAGTAAGATAATAAAATCGGATTCAGGATCCAGGCACTGGGATACAGGTAGATTGTTACCTACCCTATGGTTTCCGCATTTCTGATGCACCCTTAAGCCTTTCCTTCCTCCAGTTCCGCCTCAGGGCCAAGGAAATGAAACTATAGCAGCAGTTTTAAAACCGTTCTTACTTATGATTGGAACACTGAGGACGGCACTAGCAGCCCTCATTTTAAGTGCCTATGTACTTCTCGTACGTGGCGTCTGTAGTCTGTTGGCACCCGTCCCAGTCCTGAATCGACTGGCAACTCGAATCTTAACGACCTTACTTTGTCGAGCCCTTCTCATCGCTGTCGGAGTATATTGGATTTCAGTAGAAATCGTGGATCGCAAGAGGTATGGGTGCTCTTCTGAATGAATACATGACAGCTACTGACTGTCGTTCGTAGGCGCCCCGCGTCGAAAGAACGATGGAAGCCGGGTGCAGGGGATGTGGTTGTGTCGAATTGGATTTCTTGGATCGAGCTCGCTTGGCTCGCATTCAGGTATGTGAACTGCAGAGCTCTTTCAATGGTTGATAACCATTTTTTTTCGAAAAAAAAAGGCTTGATCCTCTCTTTGCTTTGCCGGTCTTCAACGTTGTGGACAAGCCTGCAGATGAAGGTGTGGAGAATTTACCGAGAAAAAAAACAGAGCGTCGGATACCAAGTCTGTCTCAACCTCGACAGCCTACAAGCGCCTCTGAACTCATAGGCTTCTACGAGGTATCTTTCCTGCAGCTGATGAATGCCTGCGGTAAAGTACCGCCCTTCGGCAGATCTTCCTCCGCATCTCCTCTATCGCTTGACGCCATTCGCACACGTTCGTTGAAAGCAAGAAAAGCCCTCGTAATCCTCCCCGAGTGTACAACAAGCAACGCACGGGGGATGCTGAAGTTTGCAAGCGTATTCAGAGGCGTATCTGTGCCTGTGAAAGAGTTTAAAGTCTTTCTAATGTGTTCGAGGTGAGTTGTAGCCTACTTATTAAAACGCATGGCTTTAACGCCGGGCAAGGGTGGACTCACCCACGCTCCTATCGCCATCTTCTCTTTCCCTTCCGCTTACAGGTAGCGCGTCCGTCGTCAACCCGCTTCCTCACATGTTTGCCATGAGTGCGACATTGATGCCCCATTCAGTTTCCGTTCGACTACTCGCGCCGTCCGAGTCACCGAGTTCAGATTTATTTAGGGTTTCCGACTTTTCAAGCGGGACAGACTCGAATTCCGATATCTTATCGGAAATAAGTGCTACACTTATTGCCGACATTGGACGACTCAAGAGAACAAGGATGGGATGGGAGGACAAAGCAATGCTGCTCAAATTGATGCATCGGTAGATAACAAGCTACCGGAACTATGTTGTTTTTATACGCATTCATAATTTATCAAAAGCTCATAGCTTCGACTTCGCTTCTACTAGTCTACAAAGCGCTGACCTAAAATCAGCTTTCAAGTCCTATAAATGGACATGGTCAACTTATCACTAGATGCTAACAATCAAATCCCAAGCATACCTCGAGGTCTTCAACACCAACACTTATGCGGACGAGACGTGGGTCACTGGCCGGGTTGGCCTTAACCCTCTGGGAAGGTGCCTCAGTAATAGGCATAATGTGAGACTAACAAATAACTCACCTGTTCTATCAGACTTTCCACGCCTCCTAGACTTGAGGCTGGCTGAAAATGATGTTTTTCAACGTTCCATCAGACCACTGAGTTTGGCACTTACAACCAAGTATCTCACAAGGCGTGGTAGCGCGGCAGCGTATTTTCTATTTGCCAACTACACTCACGCAAGAGTTATTAAACGATCCTACGTCCTTTTGGTCCGACAGGTAAACTTACCAAGATGCTGAAGGTAGCATTCCATCCACCTTCCATTTGCTTTGCAATATCCCACGAAGCTGTCTTTGCCTGAAGACTCGAATGAAGGGCGCTATGGATGACCCCGCCAGGTACGCCGTCCCATATTTCACCTCGCGGGATCTTTGACAAACGATCAAACCATTCTGCTAGAGCTGTTCCCGTTTCGGATTGACGAGGCACGCGAAGATGTAAAGTACGAAGAGAGCGAAGGAGGAGCCATGCTTCAAGCGAGCCCTGGATGATAATTGTTAGATCATTTGGTGAGTTCTGGGTTAAAATAATAAATCCTGACCATCACACTTCCTGTATAAGACCGATTGCTCCATAACTTTTAGAGAATCTTTTGTCAATCCATTGCAGAATGAAACGCACACTAGGACTCTACCTCCTTCCATTCATCATCGGACCTAACGACTAATATGCCGCAAAGCATATCGGAATGTCCACCAAAGTACTTTGATCCTACAGTCGGATCCGTTTCGGAAGAATTCAGGCGATTCAATACACTTGTGAACTTACCGCTATGGAGAATGCAATCTGTGCCCCACTTGAAAGGGTACTGGAGAGGTGGTGGGCCGAACGTTGCATCCACAACGAGCTTTCCTTTTGCTTTATGGACCTGTGCGTGCTCTAAAGCTTCCAGCGTTCTAAAAGTACGCTCCATATCTCACCTTGTTGGCGTAATATTGAATATTCCTACAGATAGATGTGGGTATTCATCAGACTTCTAACATTTTGCACCTCTTGTTCAAGCATACTTACCGTGACTCGCCACTCGGGTTTAGTGGAGTCTCGAGCCAGCATAACGTGCCTTCTTCGAATTCATCGTCAATCCCGGTCACCTTGAATGACTTGATTTTCTTGAACACTTCGAGGGTAGAATGGAACCCCTACGTGAATACTGAGAAAACAAAAGCATTGGCAAGTGCTGTCGAGTATTCTTACAATGTACCCTCTTGTGATGGCAATACAAGATGGATTGTAGTGAACGAGGGCCTGCTCTAGGTAAGAATAATGTTGATTCATACAAAGTAAGGATGGGAATCACTCACAGCATACCCAGCGGCGAGACCTGATGCATAAGTCAGGGCTTTTCCCATCTATCTCACCCAAAGTACGCACATCAGTTCCAGTCGCATCTCCCAGCATACTCAATAGGTAATCGGCGAGCACTTACATTAATCGTACTCAATATTCTTTCAGCCCTTGTTGAATTGTCCTGAGTGAACCTCGAATAAAAATGCTCGATCGGGTTCTGAGGGTCAAATTCTCCGACGGTGGATTCGCCGTCCGACGGCGTAGTCCGATAAGCTAAAAAATTGAGAATATTCAATGTAAGTAAAGTCTCAGGATTGGGATGACTGATAAGATGGAACGCTTCTTACTGGTTGTTACAGATATGGAAGGTGCAACATTAGAGGTTTTCAAGCATTCGGAGTCTCCGTGAATGAGATCAACGCCTCTCAAGAAGGACTTCGAAGTGTCAATTGGGGGAGACATCAATAGTCAAACAGAGTTGAGAACGAAGAGAGATACAGCGTGAGTAAAATTCGATATTTATGCGGGAACTTGTCTTTGGGCTTTGATGGAGATATTGCACTGTAAAGTAGGGATAGAACGGTATATAAAGCTTGAAGCTCTCGGAGCGTTTACGCCCTCACCATGCACGAAATCTCGAACCGACGTTAATAATGACCCGAGCGGTGCGGGATGTTCTGTTGGTAGAGCCGCAAACGCGCGCTTGGGCGGTCTGCGCAGTCTGCGCAGTCGTAGGGATCACTGCGTTTCCGCGTCATTTCCAACTTCGAGGGATTCGAATGCACGTATTAACCCCGACTTACGCTACCCCGGTCTCAGGCCTATTCAATTGAAGATAATCGCTCGCCCTCCAAAGCCAAGGAAGCAGAACATGCGTGCATACTACGAGCTTCCAGAACACTAATGTCTTTCTACTGCATGCGGATTCTATCTAACATTTACAGCTTCGATTTCACCTCTGTCAACCTACGAAGCGCCGACCTAAAGTCTGCTTTCAAGTCCTGAGAACGAGGCTTGAGTCGAGGCCCTTAAAGTCAGGCAACCGGTCCTAGAACATACCTCGAGGTCCTCAACGCCGACACTTATGCGGACAAGACGAGGATCGGTGGCTGGGTCAGCATTGACTCTCTGGTAAAGTGTGTAAGCATCAAGCGGAAAACACAATTAACGAATAGATTTACATGCTCTATTAAACTCTCGACACCCCCTAGGCTTGTGGCCGGCTACAGTAGGTGTATGTCAGAGGCTCAACACACTCATTTCACTTGGTACTCACGACTAGGTATTGCACAAGACGTGGTAGCGCGGCAGCGTATTCTCTGTTTGCAAGCTACGTCGGAGCAAATGTTGTTGAACGGACTCATTTTTTTTAATAGATGAACAGGGAAAATATACCAAAATACTAAATGTAGCGTTCCATCCGCCTTCCATTTGCTTCGCAATGTCCCATGAAGCTGTCTTTGCCTGAAGACTCGAATGGAGAGCACTCAGGACGACGCCACCAGGTACACCGTCCCATGTTTCTCCCCGAGGGATCTTTGTCAATCGGTCGAACCATTCCGCCAAAGCCGATGCCGTCTTGGACTGACGAGGCACGCGAAGGTGTAAAGTACGAAGAGAGCGAAGGAGGAGCCATGCTTCTAGTGAGCCCTGGGCAATGGATGTCAACTCCCTTTTGTGAATCCTGGATTAAAGGTGGGTAACTACCATCATGTTTCCTGTGTAAGTCCGATTGTGCCACAACTGCAATCAAACATTTATCAGTCCATTGCAAGATAGGATCGACTCTGCTTCTCTACCTCCTTCCATTCGTCGCCGGTTTTGACGATCAGTATTCCACAAAGCATGTCGGAATGCCCACCAAAGTACTTCGTTCCTAAAGCCGGTCTGGTTTAGAAGACTGTATGCGATCGAGTGCTCGCACGGCCCTACCGCTATGCATGACACAATCTGCCCCCCACTTGAAAGGATACTGGAGGGGTGGAGGTCCAAATGTTGCATCCACAACAAGTTTGCCTTTCGCCTTATGAACCTATGTACGTACTAAGGCCCACACTCTTATGGGTGGAAAAGGCATTTTTTATCTTACTTTGTCAGCATAGTATTGGATATTCCTTCGGGCGGTCAAAGTAAGCGGTTATCCAAGCTCGACTTTTCCTGCAAGTATGCTTACCGCGACTCGCCACTCGGGTTCAATGGAGTTTCAACCCAGCATAATGTGCCTTCCTCGAATTCGTCGTCAATCCCGATCACCTTGACCGGCCTGGTCCTCCTGAATACTTCGAGCGTGGCATGACATCCCTGTTACATCCATCATTATTATTTTTGCAAAAACAAAAACACGTTCAGAAGGGCTCGAGATTCCTAACCATGTAGCCTTCAGTGATGGCGATGCAGGTTGGGTTGTAGTGCAGAAGGGCCTGTACTAGGTTCAGACCGATATTTTGAACGTGTCAATGAATGAAATTACTCACAGCATACGCAGCGGCTAGGCCGGACGCATACGTCAAGGCTTTACCTCCCTGTTCCACCCAATACCGATACACCGTATATCAGTCCTAATTTTACACTCCAACTGAGCAACATACATTAATGGTACTCAATATCTTTTCAGCCCTTGTTGAGTTATCTTGAGTGTATCTCGAATACACATGCGCGATCGGATGGAGAGGATCAAAGTCCTTGACGGTAGCCTCGTCATCCAAAGGCGTGCGGTAAGCTAGGAAAAGGCGTGAGCAAGTTCAATATATATATATATATATATATTTAAAAAAAATCAAGTGAGGACGTAGTGTAGATTGGCGATAAGATAAGGAGTATTAGTAAACATAAAGTTCTCACTGGTGGTTACGGATATGGAAGGTGCGACATCCAAGGTTTTCGAGTGTTCATGGTCTCCGTGGATAAGGTCCACACCTCTCAAGGGCAACGCAGAGGCATCGCTTTTGGGAGACATCGATGTTCAATGTTGAGAGACAGAACGAAAGAAGTGTAGCATTTTTTTATGCGGATATCCGGGATAGGGCCGATGGGAATGACTCACGCCATCCCCGTGCCCGTGTTCGATTGCTCTTTCGATCACCTGTCTTTGAAAGCAAGATACACATACGTGACCTTTTTCGAGCCGCAAGGAGAAATATTTGTCGCGGGGACATCTTTATTCTAAAGGGGGCGAGAGCCATGTACAGTACAGGTTTTATGTGGAAATAATGCATATAATAGACTGAATACACTGGCTGTTCCCTGGCGAAGACGGACGGACGAAAGAACGCTGAAAGCAAAAGAGAGCGTAAAAAAATAATATCCAACAGATTTTTGTTGAGGTGAGAAAACTTTGGATGAACGATATTTGCGTGGAGTCCAATGGAAAAAGAACAATACCAGCTCCCTGCCGAGTTATGGTTTTGGTCAAGAAGACCCACTGGGTTCCCCGGAGACCGTTTGTTTGCAAGAGCGAAAAATGGCCAAGAGCAAGTCTTATAAGCCTAGGATGAGACCGTTCCTCATCAAAGCTATTTCAAGAAGACTAGCATTGACTGTCATTGTACCACACCTGCCACTGCTGGAGATTCGCCTTCCGGTAGCTTAGGAGACTTGATAACTGCAGGATCCTTTGACGTGGGAGCATATAATGAAGCACCTGCGGGAGGTGGTTCAACAATTGTTGTCGTAAGTGGTGGAGGGATTGAAGTAAGAGGCGGTTGTTGCTGTTCTTGCTGATTTGCAAAACTTTGGATCTCGGTTGAAGTGACGGGTGATCTAGAGGAATGTGAATCTTCAACTGAGGCCGTCCCAGTATGTTTAGACTGTTCGCACTTCTTTTGTTTCTTGTATGGTTGGTCAGGAGAGGTGTTGCTGGGCTTGCCCGTTCCCTAGATACAGGTTTAGATGTTGTTGAAGTATATGTACCTTTTCGACTTGCCTTGCCACTCTTCGTCCGCTTCAATGTCTTCGTTTGTCGTTCGCCTTCATCAAAGACATAATCAGGCAGAGCGGGCCTGGAAGCATTTTGGCGTATACCATGATGAGTCCTATCAAAGTTGAAGAGTCGCTCTGCTGTAGATTAGACGCACCTCTTGATGTGACGCACGAAGATACCCATCGTTGATTCATCGTACTTGTCCCAAAGCTTGACCATTTTCGTGAACTCTGTAGTCGGGTACGAGATGTCTAATCGTTGAGGACCTGTTGCACCCGCTTTAAAATTTTAGAGAAAGTGAGCATCGAAGAAAAGATCATGAATGAAATAGATATAGAACATCGACGCACGTTGCTTCGGCTCAATCGCGAGGCCGATGTAGAAGGTAGTAGCATAAATTGTGCTGGCACCCTCTTTCCCCTCAATATCCTCCTTTTTTCTTCGTAGAACAGCTTCAGACACTTCCCCTGAGGCACAAGCACGGACCTCATCGTCATTGACACAATGTAAAGACTGGTCGAACCCTTTGATGAAAGGATGTGCCAATGTCAGTGACTCGACAAATTCCAGCTTCATTACCAATTGCCGAATTCGAGACTCGACTGTCCCCGACCTGCATCCCAGCGCTTAAGTGAATAAATTATAAATACATCTACTTGGCTACTCACCATTTGATTTGAAGATCGGAATTCCCTGTCGAGGCTATGACCTGTAGGTAATATCGATACTTATTGAAGAAGTCGTGCTTTGCAAACAAGGCAGACCAGTCCAATGACCCAAAGACAATTTTGTCGACAATGTCGGCACCTGCAAGCATATAAGTAAAGAATGTGAATTGGATGAGCAATAATTCACCCTTTTTGAACTCCTCTGTCATGATCATCTGAGTGGACTCTGTTACATTGTGGGTTGCGCACATGGATGGATAGGCGGGGGTAATGATAGGCATTCGATGTGACCGGTCTCCAGGATATAGCTAAAGAGAATTAGCAGATGCCCTTTTTGTAAGGGTAAGGGCCGGTACTAACCTTAGGGTTCCACACTCGAACAGGCAGAGGGCCTTCCTCTATGTTTTTCAATAAAACTGGCTGTGGCCATGACCTGACCGTTATACATACATGCATGAGCTTTGCCAAAGGATCATAGTAGATGACATACCATTGGTACATGATTATGAAGAAACGGCTGACAATTGCACCCGCAACTGCGTTGGGATAGAGTTGACATATTCGCGCAACCAACATCGCCCAAGCGACGCCACCCAAGAAACCATTCACATTGGAGTATATAGCTTTCCCTAAATAATGTTCAGGCTCATCAGATCGGGCCAAAAACGAAGCAGAAGGTAACATACTTTGGGCCCACAACTTGATACACCGTAAAGCATCTCGAAACACGGCTATATTAGGAACAAGTCTGAGGATCTCATCCGTCACTCTTGACCCTACAGAAGCATTAGTTGTCTATTTCCGAACCAAAGTATGGAGGAACACACCATTTAAACTCCTTATACATCTCTCATCCAAGTTTTTCAACAAGTTATCGTCGCGTAATGAAAGGTCGTCAGGTATCGACGACAAAGCTAATCGAGCCATGAGAAAGTCGATAGAGATGCCCTGTATCTTCATCTTGATAATAGGGACATAGGCCTCGGGTACCCCCTTCAAAGCGTGATCGAGTACTGAGTATTGTTCTCCGTATGTGAGTTACAACGACAACTCACCGAAACCTCCGATGTCCCTTCAAAGTCCCTCAACATTCCCTCAAAGATATCAAAGAAGTCCTCTCTCGAAACATGTTTCGGTACCACACATAACGTGTCAATATCCGAGCCCGGTCCATGGACGCCAAGTCGATACGACCCAAACGTGAATATTTTGCCACCGGCCGCAGAAGCTGCTGCTTCCGACAAACCTTTCGCCAATCCCACGTTGTATACAAATTTCTTGACTAGGCTCGCGATGCTGCCGAGAACGATTTCCCTGAAGGAGTGTCAGCCGGGTTCGTTTCGTATACGAGGTGAAATGTAGACGGTGAGATGAGAGCTTGGACTTGAGAAGGAAATGAGTTGACCGAGCGGGGTCGATAGGAGGTTTCATTACTATTGCGCAACAAAAAACGCCGAGGGAGATACAGGACCTTTATCCAAGTACGAAGAGTGAATGAGTCGACAGACCTGGTTCTGGATTCCTCCTCGCTTTCGAACGTACCCTGCCGCCGGAGTTCCTCCATGAGCGACACAGTGACTTTCTTCTCCGCTTCGCTCGACTCGTTCGTCGAGACGGGTTGCGTAACACCCCATTGTTTCTGTTGCCTGTGTATTATGAAGGGTATGGAGCGTCAACTAAGTGGAATTGGTATGTGTTGTTGGAACGGAGCTTGCGTACCCGTTCATGTCGGACGACGCGGTATGAATGTAATGTATTTCGCCGGTGTAGCTGTCGAATACGTTCTCGAGTCGGGGCGAGGACAAGTGTTATAAAAAATGTCGACGAGTAAAGTTGAAGGACGGTGGGGAGGAGGGAGGAGGGAGAGTCGGGAATGGGCTCGTAAGCTGAGCGCTGTCACAGGACGAGAGTCGAGAGAGATGAGATGAACGAGCCTCTCTTGACCTTAGGGCGCCACGCTTTCTCACGCTTTCGACGGTCATCGGTTAGTAACCTTGACCATGGTCAACAACCCACAAACTTTACACTCTAGATCTCTTGTTCTCTACATTCACGTCTAAAATATATATCAAAATAAACATTATATGTACGCCACGCTGGCAATCGCCGAAAACATATCATTGTGCCCCAGCCCCGGATGCATTCCCTCTCTGCACTAGCAACGCAAGCACTCGATCCGACCGACTCAACTGAGCCGCATCGACCGCCGAATACCCGTCTACCGTCATCAAATGCGGGTCTGCTCCATATCTTAGACAAAACCAAGCAAGTCAGCAAAAGAGTACTGGAGAAAAAAGGGTAGAGCGAATACAAACTTCATCAACGCCTCGACTATCTCTAACCCAGCGTCATTGGCCAAGAACGCTGAAGCGTGCAGTGGCGTCAGCTTCGTGTCCTCGTCATAGATTGAATTCGGGTTAGTCCCTCCTCTCAACAGCTCCTCCACGTCTTCTAGGTCGCCTTCGCTAGCAGCAGAGAACAGCGCTCTAAAAGAAAACGAAAGACAGAAAGTAGGGGGGTGGAGTTAAGGTTTAACTGATCGTTAGCCCTCCCAACGCAGACTATATGCACTCTCCACGTACATCTCCCGTCTCCTCTTCAACCCCTCCTCACTATCATCGTCCAAAAACGCCGTCAAGTTCACCTCCTCCACGTTCCCTTCCCCATCCACAACCCTCACGACCAGATCCCCATCCTCATCCCTCGGATCATTCACACACGACGGACACGTCTCCGCGTCCCACACGCCCTTGTCCTGCGCGTCGATGAGGCAGTCCCAGTGGAAGTGGTGGCCCGTGCCCTCGGCGGTCCCTTTACACGCGAGCTCGACGTCGTCGGAGACGGAGGGCTCGGAGGGGTGCGAGCGGGGGTGGTGGATGGGTTTGAAGCAGATGCCACAGTCTGTGAATTCGTTGAAGGGTGCGGAAGGGGAGGGGATTGAGGATGATGAGGACATCGTGAGTTGAGTGAGGGGGTGAACGGTAGTGATTGGTGAACAGAGCAAAGGTGAGAGGAAGTAATTTTTCTTCTGTGTTCTGCTTCCGCAGGTCCCTATGCTATATCATCAAAGGGGAACGGGCATTGCACACACTTCCCGCTGAGGCTGAGGCCGTTTCAGGATATGCTCAAACAAAGATCTTGGAGTCAAAGAGAACAGTATTAATTTGTTCCCTTAGGGATGAGCGTTGATGAAAAGTGAACAAGAGCTACGTGGTAGAAGATGCATTTGTTTTATACAAAGTGTACAACAGATCCAGGGAGGGAGAATCAAGATCGCGGATGTTGGATAGTGCTACGGCCATGTCAATGAAAGGAAACACCATGCAAAGCAAAGCTGAAAAGACAAAACATAACGCAGCCGAGCAGAGCATTGGGGAAGCTGGCTGAGAATAAGAGCGTGAGGAGGCATTGTAAAACGAAAACAAAAACGCGAATCAAAAAACGAAAAAAAGCTGTCCGGAACCAAACCATATCATTGAAATCCATCGCCCACCTCAACTCACGATGTTGTTAACGTTAACATCAGCGTTCTCCTCAACAACGCTACCCGTAACGTCCGACCCTTCCTCATCGAACTCCTCCTCCGCCTGCGGCAGCGTCCCCAACAAATCACCCGTACAATCCTCCAAGCGCACCCTCTGACTCACACACTGCTCCCACCACCTCTCCCATCTCTCGTAACACACCCCCTGCGCCGGCCCGTTATTCTTATTCAAATCCTCCAGCACCCCCGTCTCCAACACCCTCACCAGCCTCAACCGCGGGAAATTATGCCGCGTCAGCGCCGCAAAGTTCACGTCGTTCCGTCTCCGGAGCACGACGGCCTCGAACGGGTTCACCTGTGCCGCGGCCCCCGCGAAGCCGACGCCGAACGCGTGCTTGAGGCCGTACAAGCCGATGTCCTGAATCGCGGGGTGCGGGCGGAGGACGAGGGTGCCCTCAAGCTGCCAGTCGAGGTTGAAGCAGAAGGACGTGAGGGAGGGGCACATGGCGAGGATGTGGGGCACGTCGAAGGTGAAGAGGGCGTTGATGTCGAGGAGGGTGAGTTGGTGTGCGTGCGGTTCGAGGATCTCGACGAGGTCTGGGAAGTCGTGTTGGCAGGCTTTGAAGTCGAGCGAGAGGTTCGTGAGCTCGGGAAGCTCCCATTCGCCGATTTGTTCCACAAAATCCTGGATGGCACCTGTGCATTCACGCGTCACAATACGATCTTTTTTCTTTCTTTCTTTACCAAGCCAAGCCGGTGAAGATAGTAGTACACGCAAACCCAACGACTCACCTCTCAAACAAAGCTCCTTCAAGCACGGCAACGACACATTCCGAAACTTCTTCCCCCCAGGCATAGTAGCCGCACTATCCGTCGGCGGCGGATAATTCAAATCAATCTCCACACCAACCAAGCCCCTCAAGCTCAACACGGCCGGCACCAGCCTCCTCTGCGCATCGAACGCAATCCGCCACTGGATCCTCTTCAGCGCGCCCGCGCAGAACGTCCGGAGCGCGTCCGCAATCGCCGAGAACGCGACGGGCCCCCCGATCTGCGGGTCCACGAGGAAGATCTCGAGGTTCGGACAGTGCCGCAGGATGGTGACGATGGTGTCCTGCAGCGAGAGGAAGTCGAGCGTGTTTTGCTGGGACGGCTTGTGGCCCCCGTGTCGCGCGTCGGAGCAGATGTATAGCGCGTGGGTCCACCAGCCTAGCCCCGTGTTTTGGTCGAAGATGGTCGCGAGCGCTCGGAGGCCTTTGGGTGAGAGCTGCGACGGTGGAGGGTCGTTCGATTTCGATCATTAGCTTCGTGTACTCTTGCTTTATCGGGTTGCGGGGAGAGGCACACGACACGTACATACCATGACTGACCGGTACAAGTACTCAGCGCCCAACCGCGCAAACTCCCTACACGTCTGTGCGAAAGCCTAGTAGTTCACCCGCAAGCACGAGCAAGCCAAAAGAAAGAAAGAAAGAAAGAACATAAGCAATCCTCTTCCATACTTTATCACTTCACCCCACACAGAGAGAGAAAAAATCACCTCACCTTCTTGGTCGCATACGCCCGCCTCTGCTCCAACTGCAGCGCCTCCTGCGGCTTCCGCAACCACCACTCCCCAAAGATCATCTCGTACCACGCGCTCTGCGCGAACGGCGACACGAGCGAGGTGGACAGGGTCGGGTCGGCCGCGACGGCCGCGTCAAGGATCTGTCTCCATATCTCGGGTGGGAGGCAAGGTGGGGGCATCCAGGCATGGAAGAGTGGATGGTTGGGGGAGGGATGGAGGGAGAGGGAGAGGGAGAACGCGACAAGCGGAGGTTGGATTATGCAGCAAGGAGCAAGGAGGAAGATGCTCCTCACACTCAAAAAGTTCCAAGTCATCCTCTCAACGGCCCGCCTTTACCCGATGACTCTCGAATACCAGATCGTAACGATGATGACCATAGTGTAATTTTTTTCTCGGGTTTGGATTTGTCGCTCTATCGAGACAAATGACAGCGTGCAAAATACAAAATTACGAGGCGAGGGGTGCAGGAAGTATAACAGAACGGGCAAGTCCTCTCAATAAAGAAAAGGAAAGATAAAAGATAAAAAAATGTAATGGGGAAGAATCATCTAGGTATGAAGGGTCCAACAGATGAACACTTACAGTTGACTGGAAGGTGTTACACATGTACACGGCAAACAAGATAAATCTGAGAAAATAGCAGATAAAATGCAACTGGGAAGGGAAAATTGCGGCGCATAGTCTTGAGGTGGGAAGGGAGAAAAAGTTGAGGGATAGGATAGGGATAAGGTGGAAAGATCCGCGATAGATGAAAAAAAAGAGAGCAAAGCAAGCTTAGGCAAGAGGTGTGCGCAGTTCAGTTCCACAGACAAAGAAACCCAACCATCCAAGACCCTTATATCTTCCCCTGCTTGAACCCCTTTTGACTCCAATGATTCGCAGCAGGTGCCGCCGTCCGCGACCGAATGACCCACCTCCGCACGAACCACGCCACGATCCCAATGAACACGACGCCGAGGATGATGCCCATCGCGAGCCCGGCCTTGTCCCCGGGAGACAGGCCCCCGCCCGAGGAGTTGTCGATCTCGTCCGGCATGTCCCCGTACGGCCAGTAGTCGCCGTCGGTGGGAGGCTCGATGCAGATGAGGTTGTTGCCGACTTTGATAGAGGCGAAGTCGTCTTGGAGGTTGGAGTTGATGGTCGTGTTGGCTTCCACGACGAAGTCTTGGGCCGTGGGTGGGTCGTCCGTCTATTCGAAGAAAAAATAAACACAAAATAGCAAGTCAGTCATGGACAGATGACTTACCGCTGAGCAGTTGGGTCCACGAGAACCGATGAACGTCGTGTTTCCAAAGAGATTGTTCCCGGAGACGGTGAAGTTGAAGGCAGAGGAGATGGCCATACCGTATCCAAACGCTCCCGTCAGGTGATTATCCACGATGGTTCCGTTGTAGCTGGCGTTGGTCAACGATCGCGCGCCAAACCAGGTGCGAGGCCCAACTGCAATTCCAATCCTATAGCATAAAATGGGTGAGCAATGATGAACATGGCGGCGAAAGGGAATGCTCTCACTTGATAATCGCATCGAAGAAATCTTCACCGCGGTCAGACTGTTCTTCATCGCCGTCGTTCGCGAATCCACCATAGATGCTGTTGTTGCGGACGACGACATCGGTGTAGTTTCCGTTCCATGGAAGATAATCGACCATATTGATTCCGCCCAGAAGAGTTTGCTATTCATTGCTCTCGTCAGCACGATGGACACGGCAACACAGCTCTCGACACACATACCTCCTCGATCCAAATGGTGTTGTTCTCTACGAGCGTTCCCGGTGAGCCAAAGATAACGATACCGCCATCCGTCGGGTTGTCAATCATGTTATTCCGCACGTTCCCATTGGCACAGGCGAAGCTAACTCCATCCGCCCATTGCTGGAACGCATCAGTACCACAAGGGCCGATATCGTTATTCTATGGCCAGCGCGACGAATTAAAAAAAAGATGTCAGCTCTAAAGAAGCCTCCGCATACTAGAAGCGAGAAGAGTCGGCAACCTACCTGTACGGTGGCATTTGCGCACTGTGAGAGCAACGACAGGATACGTCAGTTCTATTTTTTTTGGTGGTTGAGAATGTGTGCTCTGC
This sequence comes from Hymenochaete sp. R1, assembly GCA_019400425.1. NCBI lineage: Eukaryota > Fungi > Basidiomycota > Agaricomycetes > Hymenochaetales > Hymenochaetaceae > Hymenochaete > Hymenochaete sp. R1. The sequence continues at coordinate 67,847 of JAFREE010000071.1, read as the reverse complement.
ATACCTTGAAACCCCCCTCGGCGATATGGAGACACGACCAGCCTCGCGGGTTGAAGGATTTGACGTATTCGACGACTTGGCCCGTCGTAGCGCCGCCCATCTCAATGTTAGCGCCGCCGTTCTTGATGAAGTTTGTATCTCCACGCGTTCCGTTGATCTACACACCAGAAAATGAAAATCAAAGCGGTGCATGAGCGTGCAAGGTTTCGGGCAGGGGGCTTGGCTGACAGACAGGCCAACGCATGTGAGAGAGTGAGGTAGTACTGACCTGCACGTTCCTGAGCTTGATGTTATTGCACTGAGCACAATTGCCTTGAATGGCGGTTGCCAAGCCAGTGTTGTTTGACACGGAGCCCATGACGGTAATCATTGCGCGACTGTCGTCTGTGGGGTAACCGACGGTGCTGATTTCCTGGCCATTAGCAGCGAAGACGAGGGTGTTGTCTATCTGGTATTCTGTGTTCTGGCATAGGGAGAGGACAAAGTTATCGCCGGAAGAATTGAGAGCGCCGTTTATTCTGTCTACGAGGGTGTTTTGGGGCTCTGGGTTGATACAGTCTGCCCTTTTTATATTTCTGTTGATGGTAGGAGATGAGAGAGATGGATATGAGATTTCTGCAACGAGAAATAAAAAGAAAGAAAAAAAGACGAACGTAGGGCGTGAGATGAGCGCATGAGTAGGGGCTGTATAAAAGGCTGTATAGAGAATGAGTGAGATCGACAGCGCGTATGAGCGCATGACGGGCGGGATATTATGAATACTCAGAAGAGAGCGTCGGGTAGGGATTAGGCGGAAAGGGAAGAGGAGAGGGAGGGTAGGATGTGGAAGGAGATGAAGAGGAGGAAGGAGAGGAAAGGGAAGGAGGCAGTAGGTAGATAAAGAGAGTGTGGCTAGTGGCTGACCTGACCGACCGCAGATTTGAATTCTCGAGCGGTCAGCCTGTCCACTTCTGAACTGCAGTAACCTCTCTAACTCTGGTCCTGAATGATATATGTTGTTCTCGTCGTCAATCGTCGGAGTCCTTCAGTATTCGGAGAAATCTCAAACGGTTAACATGTTTCTTGACTGCAGCGCTCCCTCATTCTCAAAGGGCGTTGTCCGTCGGTCTCCACTCAGCTCAGCGTTTAATCCGCACCGCACTCGTACTCCCTCTATTCGCTTTACCTCTCGACTACAACTCACTCTTCACCCGAACACCGATCCCTTTCAGTAGTCAATATTCTTGGCTTAACTCGTTCCTACAAATTTGAAGAATGTACTACCGTCCCGTGCCTTGGGATATCTCACTTTATATGCATACATACATACACTCTGTTCCTCCTGCATGAATCACGTTCCCTTTCAGTTGTCTGAATTCCGCCTCTTATCCTCTTATCTCGCATTTACATTCGTCACCAGATCCAAATCCTCCCTAAATTCCTTCCTCGCCCTCCAAAGTTCCTCACCCCCGGCCCATTTCCCCGTGTGCCAAGGTACAGTGCTAGTACAATTCCACCTGCCCTCTATCGCGCTGCATTTCGCTCTCAGTCTCAGTCACCACTGATCCTGATCCTGATCACGCACTCCCGCACCTGCTGCGCATTCATCCTTCACGGCCACGACATCACGGCCATTCTCCACTGGGCGAACGGCGAACGCATCCCTCCCCCGCGGAGTGAACGCAGCTCCATTCGCTCGCCTCCATATACATGGAATCCATGACGCCAGTCGAGCCTCCTTGTCCACTCTCGTGCGCAATACCAAGACCAAAACCAAGTCTCATCCACCCAAAGCCGACGACGCACACCACATTTCACTTCAGCCCCGACGCCTTCTTCGACCTCTTCAACGCCTTTCTCTCTCGTTTCCGTTCCTTCCTCGCCCGTCGCTCCTCAGGCGTCTCGTCCTTGTGAGTATTGTCCTTCGACTTGTGTTTCTTGTCCCTCCCTTTCTCCCTCTTTTTACTTTTCTCCTCTTTCCGTTTTTGGATGAGGTACGACGCCATGGGATCTTCCGGGTCGATTTCGGGTCCTGAGGCTGACTCTGATTCCGAGTGTTCCTCGTCTGAAAACCCGTCCAAAATCCACCAAGGAGAAAGAGTAAACCCTTCAGTTCGGTCGAGGAAGCATAGGAACTTACCAACAACCATCACAGGCTTCGCGTTCAAACTCTGTTCCTCCCTCTCCACCAACTCGCCGTCCTCACCCTTGACTTTCGTCTGCTTATAATTCCTCACATGGTCTACGCGTATCGTCCGATCCAGCACCCTCGCGCCGTTCAGGTTGTCGACGGCCAGCACAGTCGACCGCTGATCTTCGTACATGAGGAACCCGAACCCTTTCGTCTTTCCTGTCTCTTTGTCCCGCGGGAGGTTGACGTCCATGACTTCGCCGAATCTGAGGTTGGGTTGGGTTGGGTTCGGGTTAAGTAGGTAAAAATACAGGAAAACGCACTGCGAGAAGATGGTGATCACGTCGCCTTCGGTCAACTCAAAATTCAACCCTCCGACAAAAATGTATGCAGAGTCTGACGAAAAAGGAGCAGGCGTCATCATCAGCTTTCGTTCATTGTAAAGTCTGAGCAGTAGACGCTTTTTTGTATTTTACCTTTATATTCATCGTGCCACGAAGCCCCAGACGAACCGAGTTTGAGCTCCAGGTCATTGATTTGGTTGATTTCGCGTACTACGCTACCGCTGAGGTTAGATACATCAGGTAGAGAATGGGAGTGGGTTGGACTTACTTCATGGCGGAGCGTTGAAATGTCAAAAGACGGACGAAGTCTTGAGTCCGAGCTCACGGTCGAGCGAGACGCGCGCTGATCACATTACTTTACTCGTAATATTAAACTTTCCCACGCATACAAACGCTGATTTTTCGTGTCAACACAACTCAACTCAACGCAACTCACATCCCATCCCATCGTCTCTCCAAAACATTTCTTTTTTCCACACAAAGAAAGAGAGAGAAAAAACATGGCTTCATTCGAACTACCAGCCATAAACGACAACCCCGACGGCGGCTGGGGCCCCTCCCAAAAAACGTCTCCGCCCAACTTCAAATTCAAAGATATCCCGTACACTCCCTTCTCCAAAGCCGACAGACTTGGCCGTTTCGCAGACTGGAACGACGTCACTGGCGGGGATGGGCGTCACAATGCCGCAGGGGCCGTCGGAGGAGGTGGTGGTGGAGGAGCGTCCGGCGGTGCCGGTGGAGGAGGTGCAAGAGGGGGCGGTATGGGTGGGAGACGGAGGGGAGACGGGCAGCAGACGTTCGGGAGCGGCCAGGCGAGTGCGTTCGCGCATTTCCAGGTCGAGGACGAGGCGAGTTTCTCGTTGGTGGATAATAAGACGGGTCAGCCGAGACGGGGTGGGTTTGGGGGGTTCAGTCGGGGGAGGGGCGGTGGACGCGGTGGGGTTGCTGGCTCGCGAGGAGGGCAGCGTGGGGGGAGGGGAGGGTTCCAGACGGGGCGCGGTGGCGGTCAGAGAGGCGGAGGGAGAAGGGGTTGGAGGGATTGGGAGAAGGTAAGAGGTGTTTGGAGGGTGGTTGGTTTTTGGGTGGTACTGAAGTGATTTTCTATGTGTGATGTAATGCAGAATCAGCGCACGAGGGAGTCTTCTGTTACGATCTCTCCTTCATGGCGTATGCTTGAGGAAATCGAGTTCCATCGGCTGTCCAAGCTGCATCTGGAAGTGGAAGAACCTGAGGATCTGTAAGTTTTTCTTCAACCGAAACTCTTTCGGCCACCAAATTGATACTTGAATGTTTCCAGTGAGTCATGCGGAAGGTTGTTCCCTTACGATAGGACATACGATCGTATCACCACCAAAACTGAGAGGCCGTTGCAGCCGGTCGATAGACTCAAGTACAATACGACAACGTCAGACGATCCAGTCATCCAGCAAGTGAGTATGATATACATTACTTTTTATGCACATACTCACGGGCACGACAGCTTTCTTCCAACAATGTTGCTAGTATCTACACGACCGATGTCATCTTAAGTGTCTTGATGTGTGCGCCCCGATCAGTGTACCCATGGGACATCGTGATTGTTCGCGAAGGCAACAAGGTCTTCCTGGACAAACGTGACGGCGGCCCCTTCGACAACGTGACCGTCAACGAAAACGCAACAGATCCTCCCCAGGACCCCACACTGAATACGAACCCCAACAACCCGAACGAGAAGGTATCGCAAGTCGAAGCAAACTCGATCAACACTGCGACTTCTCTGTCTCTCGAGGCAACATACATCAACCAAAACTTCGGATTCCAATCCGTCACTGAGAACCCGCCCCCGCCTCCCATCGATTTTGCGAAGCCCAATCCGTTCTATGGTCCCGGTGAGGCGGAACCACTGGCGTCTTGTGGTTACCGTTATCGTGTATTTGATATGAGCGTGTCTGAGGACGAAGATATCAAAATCTGTGTTCGGACCGAAGTTGATGCGTACATTCCAGGGCAGGGCTCGGCAGCTGCTGCTGCGCAAGGTGGCACTCAAGGTCTGGCGACGATCCGCGCGCTGAACGAGTTTGACTCTCGTGCTCAGGGCGCCGGCGGCGCACCGGAGTGGAGGGCGAAGTTGGACACTCAGCGTGGTGCGGTCGTTTCCACGGAGATGAAGAATAACAACTGCAAGCTCGCGAAATGGACTGTCCAGAGTATCCTCGCGGGCGCAGAGGCTTTGAAAATAGGGTGCGTCACCTCTCCAGAGTCCCCCAAACTAAGCCATCGATCGAAAGATCGATGCATAGATCCTGAAACGAAACGTTATTTCTTATTTTCAAAATGTCCTTTTTCTAAAAAAAAACGTCTTGGTTTGCAGATACGTCTCACGAGCGAATCCCCGGGATAATACGCGCCATGTAATCCTGTCGACGCAATCGATTCGCCCCACGGACTTTGCGACGCAGCTCAATATATCATTGGCCAACGGGTGGGGAATCGTCCGCACCGTGACGGATCTTTGTATGAAAATGCCCGAAGGCAAATACGTCCTCGTGAAGGACCCCAACAGGGTGAGAGACCTATCGTTTCCTTTTCTTCTCGTTCGTTCCCTCTCCCCTCTTTTTTTTTGCATTTGCAAATGCAGAAAAAAAGCTCGGGATCCACTATTGCTCCCACCTTCCCTTCCTCCTTCCATCTTTCATTCTGTGAACTATTTTGCAAACACTGTTTCCGACATCAAGGGTCTGCGGCCATGGCTCTGCTTCTTCCGAGCTCCATGTCCTCGCAATCTCCCACATTCATTACTTTTTTCATATCTCGTACCTCGTACCCGGTCCCTGTGGCGTTTTCGACTGGGTTTCATTTGGCTAACTGACTCTTATTTTTTTTCATCTCAATCTTCTTAATGGTTTAGCCTGTCGTGCGACTCTACGCTGTGCCTATGACGGCGTTTACCGGTGAGGACGAGGAGGAGATGGATGGTGAGCTGGAAGCCGAGGGTGAGCAAGGTGGTGAAAACTGATCGGTCTGCTGTGGCCGTGTATCATGCATGTTATACACTGCATCGCGAAAGTTTGTTGTATGTATTGCCAACATGATGTATTGAACAAGTGAAATACTATGTATGTGATATCAACAGCGTATCTACAGCAGCTTCAATATTCGGACTTTAAAAAGAAGTCGATTCAGCATCGGAGTCAGCCACCAAATCAAGTGTTACATTAGTAAAAAGTACGACCCCCAAGACGTCCAAGACAGACTTGGACGAACGACAGAGAGCAATGGAAGAAACGAAACGCACCTCCGCTGAAGAGCTCCCACGACGTCTTCTCTCCTCATATCGGGGAACATGCTCATCACTTGGCTAATCTCCGACTCGCTGGGCGCGCGGAGTCCACCCGCTCCTCGATCGCTGCGTCCCGTCAACTCGTCCACCCATTCGCGCATCATCGACTGACCCGCAACGGCGGCGGAGGCCGCGTTCGACGATCCGGTAGTCGATGCACCCTCTACCCCATCCACAACACCCACTGGCGACGAAACCCCCGCGCCCGATCCAGAACCAGACCCAGCATCCCCCAACGGCGCCGAAAACGCATTCGCGACCACTTCCGCGTTCTCCGCCGACGCCGCTGTCGTCGCCGTCAACGGCCACTGCCGAGAGCGGGAGCGGGCGCCAGAACCGTCATCAGGAAACGCGCGATTAGAGCGTCTTTGTGGTTTTGTGGAGCCGATGAGGGGGAGGAGGTAGCGAGATGAGAGGCGTTGGATTGGGGGAGGGATGCGGAGGGCTTTGAGGCCTATGACGTCTGCACGATAGAGTTGGCCCGATAGGATGCCTATGAGCGCTGAAACCAGGGGTCCGGGCGATTCATTGATCACGAGCTGTGAAATGTGCGGGAGTTGCAGTGTAATAGGAATAGGAGGTGTATAATTAGAAGAAGGGACAGGTACGAAGAGGGGGAGGGGACGGCTTACTTGAAGTGCAAGGATGTAGACGAAAACCTTATTGGAGACGGTGACCCCGAAGATGCGGAAAGAAAACGCTTTGGGGATGAGCCTTGAGAATTGGAATAGGATACTGAACAGCAAGGGAATCGGCCCGGATGGAAGGATATTCACGCCGAATCTGTTCAAAAGCAGTAGAGATCCAAGCTCTAATAGAATCGATGTCGCTGTCGACACGGCGCAAAAGGACTATGTGGGCCAGGCGAGGATGAGCCCAAAGGATGCCATGGATGGAATCAGAAATGACAACTCAACGGCGAATTTGGAAGAACCAAAGATGCGTTCGATTGGTATGGCTACTTGATACAGTAGAAGCTCAGCAAGCAACAGCTCGCTCGAGTTTGAGAACGCCAGGTGGTGTACTGGAAGTCGCCAGTACTGGAACAGTCAAGAAATGTTTTAATCAAAATGAGCTGCGGAAAGCTCTGAGCAACAAACACAAGTGTGAATGCGCACCTGGTGGTATTTGGAAATGTGAGGAACCAGCTTTCAAGGAGAAATAGGTATATCATCAGTAGACGTGGATGAGTATAACAAAGTAACGCACTCACCTGCAGATGGAGGTAGTGCTTGACGTCAAATATGCTGGCGACCACCGATGTCAAAGCATATCCCATCATTAGCCCTGGATCCAAGATTCAGAGAAGTACATTGCGCAGAACTCTTGTGCATATTCTACCTTTTGTTACCGGTACGTGTTGGAAGGACATGATTGGGGGAGGGGGGAACGTCACGGTAGCAGTGGTACGAGCTCAAGCGCGCTCTGGCCGATGGTAGTGAGTCGCGCGCGCTTCACGCGCAGTCAACAACACACACCTTGAACTCTCACCAACCATGATGATCTTTCGCCTTCCAAATATCCTCTTCTTCGCCAACGCAATTAAGTCGCATTCCATGCCACCTAAGGAAGGTGATCGCCTGAGCTGAAAAGCGCTCCCTAGGGGACCCCAGAAGCTGACACCTACGTCCTTGTTTTCGACCCTCTCTGCTTGCTTCTTCGTCTCCCTAGAGAGAAGAGGAAATGCGAGCCGATGTCCCATTTGGGATATGTTTAGCAACGGCCATCCTTGTATTTCATCTTTGCCCTCATCGAACTTAATCATCAGCAACTTACGTAGAAGGTGGTTGGACGCCTTCCGAGGTCATTAGCGCCTTGCTTTCGTCTAAGAGCTCGGGGTTCTTGTCGAATTCGGACTCTCAAGTATGGAAGCGTAGTCCGTGCGACGCCGAGGGGACACAAGAGACTCAGGGTATTGATGGACAACCGGAGATAGAAACTTCATCGTGGAATGGCCTCAACATGCACTCGTCGTCATTGAATACTGTTCATGCCAAAGACGGCATCGTTGTGATCAAGGCGCTCCCTGCTCTTAGCCATGCATGATATGAAGCCCGAGGCCCACGAAACCGACAAGGTCCCGCTTCCACGTTTCGAAAATTGATGGTGATGATGAAGGCAGGCCATGCGAGCGCACGTCGGAGCCCTAGCGAGATCTTCAGGATCGAGCGTCGCGAAACACCGAGCAGTAGTGATAATAATAAAAAGATTAAAAGGCTATCTCATCAGCGGCAAGCTCGTCGTAGATTGATGGAGATTGGCAAGCATCTCAATAAAAAATAGTGGTCCTTGTTTCGCCTCCGCAGAAGGGCTGATCGAAATATTGATGGAGGACAAGAGCATGTCGACCACGTTTGTTTCCCTTGATGTAGCCAAAGTAGGTAGCATTTATGTTAATGATGACGGACATAATTCCTCTAAACCGAATATTTGTTGCTGTCGGTCGTAACTCGTAGAACGTGGAATTGCTGGACACGTTCTGGTTGTTTTTGAGTCGATTTTTTTGAGTCGATGTTGTGTGGCTGATGATGATGAGTAATCACATGCCTGTGACCTTCGCTCTGGGTGAATTTGGTTCCGTCAGCAGGTCGTCACTGTCTGTTGGTGGACGGAGTGGGGAAGCCAAACACGGTGTCCAGCGTTTCCCCTCATAGCCAATATCTCCCCTGCTTTCGTCGACGTCTCCTCTTCAGGCTCGCTTCCAAGCATACAGCTAGACACAACCGAATAACGTTCCCTTACTATAACAACTGCAGGTCGTACTCATGCCACTTCCACAGGGCCGTGAGACTGCCCACATGCGCACTCGCTCGCACCCATACATGACGACGTTGCCTGGCTCTGTCGGTGGGATGGATGTCGACTCTGACTCGGTTATCACGATCCCGCGTCTGGATGTCAGTAGTGGCAGCCTCCACACGCATACATCCTCTCAGAGTCTGAACAGGCACCGCAACAATCTCTCGACACTCTCCTTGTCCTCTCGCATTTCCCATCTGCCAAACCGCATCTCCACCCTCGAAGCTTATGACCTCATCTATGGTGTAACACCAGCTTCGCCTGATACGATAGACCGACTGTACGAGACTCACGCAGGTACGCATGCCACTCCATATCTGCTTCTTTTGTCGGCGCTGTTCGAACCTGATGGCTCCCACCTCAAACTTATTCTTGTCCTTCTACAAATTTTGATGGCGACGCGGAACGCCACCCGTCAGTGTACGTTCTACAGTTGCAATCCACTTGATTTGATTGCGCTGATTATAGGCTGGTGTTTGCAATGTGCACTACCTGCTTTTGTTGGTATCTGTGGGAGAATAGCTATGAGAGCCCGTTCATCACTGCGTCTTCCCGTCAGATCATAGGAGACATCAACGCTCTGTCGCGCCAACTACGTGACTTGAATGTGCCGCGGCCAGCAGCGATGTTCAAGACGCTGTTCCAACCCAGACGAGAAGACGATGAAGAACCATGGTTTCAGGTCATGCAAGCCTGGAGCGAGATTGAGGATATTTACGACAGTGATAGTTTCGGTGAGCAAGATCCATTTTGGCTCAATCTGATCGGATTGGAGGCGGAGAAACAAAGAAGTACGGCGGAGTGAACGCGTTGCCACAAAGATCCGTCTTTAGGTTCAGGCTTCAGGCTTCTTCTTCTGCTCTTTTTTTGTACTGCATGGTGCCGAATCACACAGATTGTAACTGACTCCGTGATTTTTTTCCAGACGGCCATCATTTAAGCATAATTGAGCACACGATGAACGTTCTGCTTTTACCAGGACTGCACTCTTCAGGAGAATGTTTCAGCCCCGATGGAGATTCATCGTCGGTGATCTCTTTGCCTAGCACGCAAAACCCAACGCTATCTCTCCCCGGTCTTAGAAGAATTTCCGTGCCGAGCCCGTTTCACCTTCAGTTACACGTTATTTCTCGACTTTCCTTCAACGAACAGGGACGTATAACTCGACATCGTGACTTTTGGGACATGCGTGACCTGCTCTCTCTTCTGCCCGGGGCGAATCTTGTGCAATGGGTAAGCACGCGTGCTTTCGCGAGAGGGATGAGCTTCGTCGCGCGGGTCTTCGGAGGACGGCAGAGGTACGGGTCCAGCACACACGATAGTGAAGCGGAACGAGGGGTGCTTGGCCAGGGCTTCGGCCCGATATCGGTATCTGCTGCTAGCTCACCCATGAGAGACAAGCACTCGTACGGGTTTGGTGCATTTGGACCGAATCAAGGCGAGAAAATCACTTCGCCAAAGGTCGATATTGGCACTGGCGGGTTGCGTACGATGTTCATGTCGCCCATTTCTCCAAACCAAAATTGATGACTTTGTGGTGGCCGCTGCTTTGTGTTTATTGGTGTTAGCTTGGTTAGCCACCTTGCGGGTGGCGGATCGAGGCGGGCCGTATTGCCAATTTTGCAGATCGCGCCCGATGGCGCTCATTTTCGCTCGGGCGGTGCTCGGGGTCCCTTTTCTTGATGGGCACAAACAAATAACCAAACAGGCATGGAAATAAACTTTTTTTTGCTACCCCGAATTCGGCAATGCCCTTTAAAAGAATAAGACATGAGCTAAGCCTCACACAGGGGAATTCATTCTCTCTCGCACTCTTCCTAGGAGAAACGGAAAGTGAGAGAGGGGTGGTTGGGTCTATGTTTGAGACGTGCCGACTCGGAGTTGTAGCTAGCCAGAGCATGAAACCGTCGCGAAAAGTTTCTGTTTCCCTACTTTCACGGCGTAAGTCCTTTAGCCGCCCCCAGAGGTGGTGAGTGAAACATTCCCGCCTCAACCGAGCCCCGAGCTCGGGTTAGCACAGCTTAGCCGCTCTCGCATCTGCTTCCGCCGCGCATTTCACACACCATTACACAAACCGACTGCGTCCATTTACTTCAGAATGGGGCAAAGAGCGGTAAGGAATGGGTTGATTGGAGTTCTTTATCTCTCATAGACTGGTAATTGTGTGTGCTGAACGATAGGGAAGTTTGGCGCACTGGCACAAACTTTCTTCTTTTTCTTCCCTTTCTTCCTTGTGAGTGACTGACTCAGTTAAATTGCGTCTGGACGAAGGATGACGAGATAAGTTGTTTTTGAGAGGCGGAGATTCGAAGCGAAGCGAAGCGTGAAGCCCCTTTACCTTTACCTTCGCTCTCGCCTTCTTCGTCTGAACTCTCCGAAGCGGTTCCCATAGCCTTGGACCGCCTCGAGGCTCGCAGAACTCCTGAATCTTGCCATTAGCCCCTTCTTTTCAAAGCTTCTTCTTCCTAAGCTTCACAGCCGCTCCATTTTTACCAACCCCTCTTCCAACTTCTCTTTGCCAAAGTCTGAATACGGGGTACGCGTAGCCCTCGCTTTTTCTCGTCCTTACGGACAGACGGCGGGCCTGGTCTCTGTGGCAGGGTCGGAAGATCGTGACAAATACGCACACATATCTATGCCCAACAGGTTATTCTAGGTTTACGCGCCAAAGTACAACCCCACGTTTCCTCTCTCTGACTGCGTATCTTTACCCCGGAAAGAGCGTTTAGTCAGTCCATTGTAGGCGGGACGCGGATATGTCCGAGTCGCGTGTAACGCTGTAAGCGCGTCCAAGGGGAATGTAAGGCCGGCGCCGACCTGAGCCTGAGGGTTATCGAAATCTGTCCTTTGACCTGGCCAGAGAGGTGGATCTCGATGCAGTCAGGTCAGCGTCTGGGTGTGTGTGCAATCCCACCAACATCGATCTCTAGAAACAACGCGAACGAAGAGAGAGGGGGGGGGGGTTAGAGATTCGAGTAAAGTAATAATCTTACGATGAATTTGAGACATGACGAGCACGAAACCGGGGAAAGCGCGTCGTTTCCTTCCGACCCGAATGTTCTCCAAGTGTGACCTTTACTATTGCTCTTTCGTCCCGAGTGTTCTCTAGCGAAAAGCGAAAAACGAAAACGCTCTGCAAATCTGCCATCGCAAATCGACAATCGACAATCGGAGCGGGTTGCGAAAGGTGGATTGGCGGGCTGGACTCCGACACCGACACCGACGCCAACACTGGAGTGGCTGAATTTGTCCTGGGTATTTGTCTCGCAAAACTAAAACCGTTCTATTTTCTTTTCTTTTCTTTTCTTCCCTTCCGCTCCGTTCCCTTCTCTTAACCCTCTCTTACCCCATGTGCTCATCCATCCGAAGCCGTTCGAAAACGCAGCTATGCAGCTGCTTACTTACACTTACTATTCTTACCAGTACTTGCACTGCTGTCAAGACACTGCCAGTGGGAGGACATGCTTGCACTGCTGGGTGCCATCCACATTAATTAGTATCCACACATTTCGACAGGGCAGGACAGGAAAGGACATGTACAATGTGTAGTACACACATTACACCCCTAGGACGTTCTAATTCTTATTTGTCTTTCTTTTTTCTCGGTTGGGGGAGAGCTGTGGGGAACTGCTAGTGTCTACATGTCATGTCATGCCCATGCATGCCAATCTACCTGTTGCTTTACACGTACATGCTCATGTCAGTGCGTGTGGAATGGGGAATGGCAGAAAAGCGGGGAGTTTCACGGGTTCACGAGAGCGTGTTTATTTCTCTCTCGTATTTCATTTCATTACCGCGATCCTGCCTCCGCATCGACCTCCTCCGCCGCCCCGCCCCGCTACGATAACCCAAGGGTCGAGATAGCTTCCTCTCATCGGTAATTCATTCAGCTAGAGTTTTAGTTTCGGAGGAGTGGGGAGTGAGGAGGCGGAGGGAGCCGCGGCGGATGGAGGGGGCGCAAGGAAGCTTTTGCGGTTACGCGCTCATTCATTCAGTCGAAGTCAGTCGAAGTCAGTCGAAGTCAGACCCCCTCGACTCGACTCAATGGCTCGAAGCTCGAGTGAATACCGCCCGCCCGTTCGTTCGTCCGTTCGCTAGTGGCGTTTTGCGTGTACATATGCATACGGATTTACAAATTCCAAGTCAGGCACACACATACACATGCAATCTACACCCAAATTATTGAAAATGTGGTAAGCTTATTGACATTGGTTAAATGAGCCCCAGAGAAAGAAGGGATTTGAAAAAAAAAACGAAGAAAGGAGAGGAGAGGGAGACCGAAATGTCACGTTCATTAATATTCTCTCGCTCGATCGGTTGCTCGTTCTCGTTCGTCGCCATCGTTGCCGTTGCCCGAAGCAAAATGACCACGACCACGACAGACGGCTCGGGCCTCTCGATCCGTGCTCAATAACGCTCGACTCGTCTCATGCCGATATGCCGATATGAACAAACTATGAACTCCTATTATTTCTTCGCAGAAACAGAAATTAGAGGATTAGATTAGGGATGAGTCGTCTTAAAGGGGAAATACGGCGGCTGAAGGAGGAGAGGAGAGGAGAGGGGGAAGCATGGAACGCGCTGGAAGGACAAGCTTAAGGTGGGGCGGAGCAGCGGAGATTCCATTCCTTGACGAGAGAGAGGCGCCCTGCCCTGACGGTGTGTGCAACTTGAAAGTGCACGGGGGACGCGCGGGAAATGGTCCGCGTGTGTGCAAGGTTTTACGTTTGCCATACGTTATACGTTATGGGCAAGTGTATCACGTTGGGCACACACAACTGAAAGTTGCTCCCTATGTAAACAGTACGAAAGTAAAGTTTCTCCTAGAAAGAGAGACGCGAAAGGGGGGGGGGGGGGGCATTATTACGTGCTCCTCCTCCGGGTTCGGACTCGGCGGGCGGGAATGAACACACACACTGGCCAGAGAGGATCTCCTTCTCCCCTTTCCTCCATCCGTACATACACACATTCGATGAAAAATGAAGGGGGAGAGGAAGAGGGAGCTTCTTTTCCCGCCCGGATTGCGTTTGAGTTTGACCTAAACCAATACCATATGCATCCACCATCCTAGGCCTGTAGGGGGAGTGGGAGGAGTAGCTGAACCCCTGAAGTGTTTCAGACTGTACAGCCGAACAGACCACGAGAGCAGCACTATGTCCAAATAAGGTACATATCTGACAAACTGGAATGTCGCTCCCCCCGGAACACTCCCTTCCAAGGGATCGGGCCCCTCGGTCACCGTCACCCTCGTTTTCTATTTGCCCCTCCTTCCCCTTCTTTTTCGATTGTTCTTTCCACCGCTTTATCGCAGAACGTGGACCGATATCGCGGGGCGGGGCCGCATCCGCATACGCATACATCCTCTTTCGCTTATCCCGACTTGGAACTCCATCCCCGCCTCTCTCTCGCTTTCAATTGCAATTGCCGTTCTCATTCAGCATGCCTCTGCTACCATAGCGCAGATTCGTACATAATAATACATTACCCATCCTCCAAGTCATAGATAGATAGAAATAGTGAAACGACAAAAAAAGAACTCGCGAAGAGACGAAGAGCGAGAGAGAAAAAGAAAAAGAAGTAGCGAACGAGTGGAGAAAGTGTCAAGTCCCAAGCATATATATAAACAGAGAATACGTGCCTTGGCACAATAAGTACAGAGCCAAAAACAGAAACGAAAGGTCGAAGGATGGATGGAAACGAGAGTAACAAGATAGAATGGAGCAATAAGAGAAATAGGAACGCAGTCTTATTGCGAAGGGGATCAATATACTTCGTCGTTGCTGTGATATAAGTCCCGGTCGAGTGCGATCGAGAGCGAGTGCGAGTGTTGATACAGTAGAAAGGGGGGGGAGAGGGGGGCATTCGAAGGGATAATGGGCTGTTCGGCCCGCGCCCGCTGAGATGAGGCGCTGCCTTGCATCCCATTTCCCCTCATCCGTGGAGAGCTGGATACAAAGCCTTTTAAGACGGCCGGCAAAAAAAAGGGACAGTTGGAACGTTGCAATAAGTTAGGAACTGCTATGCCGAAACGTTGGTATGCGAGGACGAAAGATGAGAAGAAACGAGTTTGCGGGTGATTAAAATAATCGTGAGTTGGTAAGGAGCGGACGGTGCGCGAACATTTACGCGACCATAGAGTTTCTCGACGAACTCCGGCTTCCGGTGCCATCGAGAGGAATTGACTGCCACCCAGTCACTTCAGGCAGACCCAGCGAGCAACCACCATTCAGGAGAGGCGATGCACGATGCGATGACTCCAAGGGCATTGTCCCCCGACGGCCCGTCAAATAGTCAGACCCTGCAAACGACGCTGCTGGTGAAATCCTATCCTGTGCGCTGATACTAGGGATAGTCGCTGCCTTGCGAGGGGAGTGGGGAGCAGACATATCGCCAAGAGGAGTGCTGGGTAGTCGAATGTTCCCAACCTCTGCAGCGAGGTTTTCAGTGGAAGATGCAGGGGAGTTCGCGATCGTAAAAGACGGCATGGCAGGAGAGTTTGTGTATGATTCTGCGCCAGATAATGATCCTGCCGAAGAATACACAGAAACTGAAAAGAGCGTTAGAAGTCTGGAACGAATCTAGACTTTTAAAATTGACTAACCACAATCATCCAGATCGCTCGAAGCGGAATGAATCGATGCACCAGAGATAGAACGCGGCCTGCTCGAAGGCTTCTCTCCTTCATCACCAGAGTTTTCGGCCTTCATCTCAGGAGAGCGCGATTCCTTAGGACTTGCCGACCCTGACATCTTCGTCGGGACGTTTTTCCTCGTCTTGTTTCCTGCACGCAACTCATCGAATCGCTGGGGCCTCGGTCGCAGGTGCGTGCGCTCATACAGACCACACTTGTTGCATACTATTTTCCCAGGGTTCAAAGTGGATCGCCGCCAAGAAGGCGGCTCCGTCGTATGACAGTTGAAGCAGCGCCTTCGAAGGTACTGCGTCTCTTTCGAGGCAGCATCGTCTGTGTGTTGAATTGGAATTGCAGCGTGCGGGGCCATGTACATCGGCATTGGCGGCAGATGGCCAACCTGAGAAGGCGGACGAGGGTAAAAGATATGCTGAGAGGGAACGATAACTTGAGATGCGTCTTCAAGCTTGATTCCTTCCTCCATCTCCCTGTACGGGTGATGAGGAGACATGTAAGCCTCTTCGAGGTGCGGGGGAGTTCCCATGTGCATGTGCCCATGCAAGGCAGACGGGTCTGCTGAAAGTCCGGGCTGAGGTGAACCATTGTCGTGCAAACCCATCGGCTCGGCATAGAAATTGTCCCTCGGACCATAGGCATTGTAGTGACCGGTAGGCTCATCCGCAATGAACGGAGGAAGCACGTGTTGGTGAACCATATCGTCGCGGTCCGACCGAATAGAAGCGAAGGAGGCGCGTCGGCTCATGGTGTGCTCCGGCTGCAAGTGAGCAGGAAGAATTGGGTGAGGGAGGGGAGCAGGCGTTCCCCATTCAGAACCGGTGGTCAGGGGAGGGGGCGAAGAATAGGCATCGAGGTGCTCGGGATAGTCCTGACCATGGAGCTCTTGCAGAAGAGAACCGGTACTCCCGTGACGCTGGGCCGCGAAAAAAGACGCCATGTTGGCGTTGTTGTTCCACATCGCTGGGTTCTCCATGGAATGCGTTATCGCTTCAGGCTCTTGGTACGATCTGTACGCGTCGGGGAAGATGGAGTTGGGCTCGATGGTCTCAAAGTCGGTGCGGTGCTTCACGTTCTCGAACGGATGCTCAAGAGCGATGGAATTGCGGGGAGAGGGAGTCTGAGGGAGAGAAGAGTCGGAAGAAACGGTGACTGCGTCGTAGTGAGTCGAGTCCATTTAGCGGGTGGAGGTGAGTGAGATACGATGTGCAGGGTCGCGAGCTAAGTGTGGGCAGCAAAAGACCAATGAAGGCTCTTGCACCAAGACGACGGACAGTAAAAGAGGAGAGAGCGAGGAGGAAGATGGTACAAGTGTCGTGGAGAGCCAACGTCGAGAAGAAAGAAAGAGAAGAGGAGTGGAAGATAGCGACGACGACGGCGACTGGGGCCCAAGCAGGTATGAGCAGCAAAGGGTCCACCGAATTCCACCTTTTCTTTTGTATCGACCGCTTTTCCAAAAGACTGCCGTGACCGGATTCCCGCATGTGACGAGAAACGTGACAGAACGTCACAGGAGGAATTATCCTGAACCAGGATGCTGTGCCGAGATTTCGATCGCTCAGGAAAAAAGCGGTCTGCGGGGTCCCAGTTTTACCAGCTGAACCAAAGCCTCGGTTCTGCCTTTCGTCCCGTCCTAATCGCTATTCCTCCACCACCCCCTCCTCCCCCTTAAGCTTGTCTCTGTCTCTCGCTCTCTCGCACATGCTTCCTTCCTATTCGTTCCCACCTCAGATCGCCGTCTGCGCTCATCACACAAAACGTATCTCGCTTAGATAGCACTCGGAACACGATATAACCCTCTGCCTCGTGGTCGAACAAAAATCATGAACGTGCCAAAGCTAATGCATAACTTGGATGATACACAATACAGAAGACACATGTACAGAAGAATTAGTACAGCTACCATATGCAGAGCACGTAAGTAACCTCCTCAAGAGCCCCTCAACCACCGAATAGCACAGCACTTTCAGACAGCAGCAACCGCCTCCTTCGCTTTCTTCTCCCTTCATTGTGCTTTGCGTCGACCTTGACGAGCACGGCCTCCAGCGCCCAAACTCTTCAGGCATTCATCGCAGTACCATGAATCGGGCAACGGTGGCTTCAGCCCCACACACCCCAAGTGGAACTGCAACGGCGGGAGACAACGTCAGTAAAAAGTATGCAACAGCAAAAGTGTATTTGCTTGGTTGCGGGAGGAGCTATTTCAGCCACCTCAGCTGAGTTGCCAGGTAGCCCGCGCGTGAACGCGTGAGCCATCGACCAACCATACATCCGCTCTCGGCCGGTGCGCGACACTTTCGGTATTCTCCCACGGCCCGTCCAAGCGCTTCACTTCATGATTGGCATTTGGCAGGGTGGCCCGTGGTGTATGAATATCCTTGCAATGCACGCTCCCGCACTCGACACATAACAGAAAAAAAAAGAGAAAACGTTTGGCACTCACCCATTGGTATTGACAGTCGTCATTATCACATCCGATCATCTATGCGTGCAGGGTTAAGAAAAATGCGTCAGATGAAGGTAAAGAATTTAAGGAAATAGAAGAGATATCCGAAATGAAGACGTAAAAGAAAGGAAATGAAAAACAAGACATGAGTTCGGCTCTTTCAGGAGCCAGTCTATAGCTGGGCTACGGAAGGGGTTATATTTACTAGCCTAGAGGCAGGCTCATGAATGGAAAAAGACGAAATGGACCAAAGGCCCACCACTCGCCGAAAGCTTGGACACCAAGCACAGCACGTGGTCTACAGAAGCGTGAGGCGAATAACGGGTTTAAAAGCGAGCTACCCCCAAGCAGAATGAAGAGAATGGAGGTTCGGGAGAAGAACTGGCGAGTAGCCCCACGAGGACAGAAACTGACCTCGCCGTATGACATCTTCTGGCAATAACAGTACAATTCTTTATCTTCCGGATCCCCAGAGTCCTCTGGATCGTCATCTCCGTCGGCATCGGCGTCGTTGTCACCATCCGCGTCTTCATCCATCGGAGTCGGCATACGTCGTCCTCTCGACGTTGCCGTAGTCGGAGGTGGAGAAGGATGCACTTGGTGCTGCAGCCGTGAACGCGCCTGAGGTGTCTGCGCGCGGGAGACGCTGACATTGATGCTTGTCACCGACGCACCCGTGTTCAAACGTCGACCTGTGTAACACACAATGTAATGTAAAGTCAAGATTTCAGGAGCATTTCCCAAAGAGTAACTCACGCTTCTGAGGAACTTGGATGGTGCTCGGAACGGAGGATGGAAGATTCACCGCCGACAACTCGTTGGACACAGACGCCCGAAGGCTATCTTGAACCTCTTTGACAGAACGGGCACTGCTCGCCGGCAGTGTCGCGTTTGCACTCAACGTGATCGGTGCTGGAGCGCCCGGTAACGTGCCAACGACATACCCACCTCGGACTTCGTATTGTTCTTGCGGCGGCTCGCCAGAGAGTTGGATGACTTTGGCCAAGTCGTGATCGAGTCTCGCGCCTACTCTTGTTAGAAGCTCGAGTAACCTTGCAGACAGGTTTATTTTGTCATTTGCGAGTTGATCGAGTTCGTCAAAAGCTGACAACACGCGACCTGGTATTGCAGCGTCTTTCGATTCCTTGTCCTTGCCGTTTTCCTTTCCCTCTTTAACAATTGAGATGCTTTTCAAGCCGTGTCGAATGTACCGTGAGGTCTCTTTCTGTATCACCTCTTGTTGAAGTTCTGTTAGGAATCAAAAATCAGAATCCCGAGATAAGCCATAGAAAGCACCGTGCGAGATTGGACACCGAAAATCTAGAGTGTTGGGGGTGGATGGTACGAGTTGGTGCGTATCGTTCGACCTGCTCTTTCACGGTACATAAAAGCAAGCGACATCTTCGATGAAAAGCTTCCGAAGCGCTTGAAGGAGAAAGAGATGACAAAAATCACTAACCTTGCGCTCTTGTTTCTTTATGCCGTATCTCTGCAAGAAGATGTTGGACCTCACTAGGGAGGTTGTCGAGACCTGTGATTTGTAAATAACATGTGAGATCATAGCTCAAATAGTATAAAAAATAAGTGTATTGAGGAAAGGCGACGCAAAATAAAGCAAATAACTTTAATAAGTAGGCTTCTGTCCTCCAAATGCCCGAAACAGGGGGTGTCAAAGAAGCACGGGGGCAAACAACGGGCGCTAGCGTCTAAACAACCACCGACATGGACATGGGGGGCACAGCGCCGGTGGAGGGTGCGAGAGTCAGGGACATGAAGCAAGAATAAGCTTCTGAGCCGCGTCACCGGCAGACGACGGAATGAACTTCCGCAAGACTCGGCGCGCCCAGAATGTCCGCGGACGCGGTAAAATATTCATTCAAGGAAAAACGAAACGGATGAAAGGAGGACTGACTGACTGGACAGGAACTCTGCTGCAATCGTCGCAGCCTCTTCTTGATTCGCAGCTCCGACGTTGTTCATCCTTCAACGCCCCAACCGGATCCGAAGTCGCGTGGGAAGCCCGTTTCGGCTTGACTTGTTCTTCGACTCGGACTCGCGGGACGCGGGACAGTTTTGTCACACGTCACACTACAGTCGTCGCTGCTCGCAAAGCAGGCAGACGTGTTCAACTCGGGAGTAATCGATGTGAAAAAAGGACAACAACGACGTTCCGCTGACGAGCGTGTTGGCGTGCTTCACTCACTTGCTGTATGAAGCTGACACTTGCGATGAGACGACGAGATGATGAGCCAGGAGATGGTAAGACTGAAAGGATGAGACCGTGACCCGTGACTAGGCGTAGGACCTTCAACATCTGTTTATTGTTGTTTGGCTCAGAGGTGGCGTCGAATCCTCCTCACCTTTCGTCTTCTTTCAAGAGCTGACTCTACAGAAAAGTAAGTCAGTTTCATTCATCATTACTTAGAAAGACTCCTATGTAGTATATCGATGACCTCGTAGTTCTAGTCAAAGTATGGACAAGAAGACCACAAATTATTCCTACTACCCGCTTCGTCGCGGTCTCCGAGTCGGATAGCGGCTGTACTAGCACATAGTGTATGCTACACCACCCTTGCTACAGTCTATTCGTACTTGCCTTCGTTCAATTTGGTTCCCGTAAATAGCGTTGCTGAAGAAACCGCCGTCGGCGAAGTGCCTTGTCAACCTTAGCTCACATCTCGCAAACGTCATAAAGGCGATGCGGAGTGCTAGTGGTCCTTGCGTAAATTTGGTCGCACACTAGACGAATTCAGGTGTCGGTCTCGATAACATGGTCGTGGGGACTAGAATGCTTACCTACATACCTAAAAAGGCGAATCGGCTTGTATAGGATCAAACCATAAACGTCTTCCCTGCTTGTGGACCTTCGGAGGCAGTGCTGAAATCCGCAAAAACATCGTGTCTTTCAAACACTTTGAAAGCTTCCTGAATCCCTTTCTGAGATCCGACGCTTTGGTACGATGTTTGAAGCCGAAACGTCCGCAGGACGGATCGATATTGGTAGTAGGCTCGCATCATCAGTAGGTGCATGTCCCGTCGGAAAGTGCGCCTGAATTACAAGTCGGCCACAGAGATTTCGTCTATAGGTCATCAATCTTGTTGTGAGCTGCGCCACACTGTTGATAATCATGCATAGTGAGATTTTGAGACTGGTGCATCTATGAAAGCGCAATTTCACAAAATGCAAGACAATATCACCAATAGATTCCAAAGGGTCATATGCCGCTGCAAAAACCAGCATTTGCTTGAATGCTTCAGCTAGACCAGTGGCGACGTTGATCTGGAGCGGTGGAATAAAGTTGCAGAGCGGACACTCACTCAGTGACCGGACCAGATCCATTTCAATGAGCTTCTGATGAAGGATCCTCTCGTCGCGCTAGACTCTAAATTATGGCCATGTATTCGTGGCCGTAATTTTGCATATTGGAAACTTGCAACCGTGTTCCAAGGTTCTTCTACAAAGTCTTTGTAACTTTAGCTCACCCTCTCACAACGAATTTTGGAGACCCCAAACCAATGCGCCAGGCACCGGAAGGACTTGACCGGGGAATTGTTTGAAAGTCTGTGAGATATGGAAGCGTGTAAGACTGATCAAAGCTGGTACGCAGGCAGGCTACGCATGATGATATCAGAGGTGCCTGGGTATTTTTGAAGTTCCATCATGCAAAGCATCGTAGCTTTCCAGTGATAAATCATTGATGGCCCACTTCGAGTAGTACGGCGATAGTGCGCGCTCCTTGCATTGTTCACCGGTGAAGAAGTATGGGGTTTCTGGTCAAGATCTGGCGGGAATAAAGTGACATACATCATCGGAGTGCCCGCAGAGTGATGATGGACTGGCTTTCAAGTTATCAGGCATATGAGTTGTCAAGTGAAAAACCTTATGAAGTTAGACCTTTGGCTTGTACATGGTTTGCTATTTGATGAATGACCCACGAATCAAAAGGGCGCAACCGTAAAATAATGGCAGCAGGGGAAATCGCGAAACGACCGGCAATTAGAGGACCCGAGGGCAGTAGCCTGTTGCTAGTACTACGGATGGATAGAAAGATAGAGAAAGCCAAAGACATGTTGATGCGGTCGTCTATGTCCGCTGTTGACAAGTTTTAAATAGGACAGATGAGAGTGAGAGTCACAGAGTGGGAGACTTTGTGAGAGTGTTCAACTAACGGTTGACTGAGGTAATTTGCACGTGACTTCAAGCCAATTGGGGAGGATTTGCCTGCTTGCTCGACACGCACACGAAGCGCCACAGAACACGGCTTTTGTCGACCGACCTCAAACTGCAGCGAGCAGCGAGAAGACAACGTCGCAAACCGAGCGTTGGCTTCTTGCTCCATATGCAAAACAATGCGACCTAGCTCGCAATATTCCAGTAGCTGCTGGTCGACGCACCTCCTTACCCCGCTTAGCCTCCTATTTGCTTTCTTGTCAATATCCGTAATAGCCACACCTGCAACGCTACCCTTCACCGAATGCACAGCGGGCAATGCGGTCGACCCCTCTCTGAAGATTAATGTCTCCACCATTTATGGCCAGGTCGTTACCGATGATACGATTGGCCGACATCTGAACCTCACTGTCATTGGAAATACCGGTCAACAAATCGTTCCTATATCGAATGCGACGGACCTCTTATGTGAGTATTTTCTGTTAACTATGTCTATACATGAATGATCCTTATGTGCTTCCAATGCAAGCGACTTTATTCACAACAAGCTCGATTCTATCTTTCAGCGTTGCAAATAATAGCTCCTTTTTCTGTGCGAATGCTCGGCCTCCATCGCCGCTGGGAACGGCGAACTCGACCTATTTTTACTGTCCCATCGAAGCAGGACCCATCGCATTCTCGACAATGATACCGTTCGGGAAACACACATACCAGCTCATGACTCTGAACACTCGGTTACGAGTTGTGGACACTTCTTCTCCCGCATTAGAGCTCATGTGTATAGATGTGTCCACGACGCCGTTAGACGTGGATATCCTGGAGGACCAATCCTACGGACATGCGATAATCATTTTCTGGGTCAGTGTTGGGTTGTGCATTGCATACTGGGTTGTGGCTGGTCTCGCACGGTTGGCTGCGGCTTGGGGGCGAGGTGGAACAGGTGCTGGCCGTGGCATTTGGCCACGCCTTAAAGGCGGCGGATACATGTTAGCAAGTGCAATCAGCGGTGAACGCTTTTCGGGAACTCCTGCACTGCTGAGGTTCTGTAAGCCAGTCTTCTTTTCTTTCTCTCTAAAAATGTTTTAAATGAACGTCTATGCATTTCAGGTACCCCTTCCATGCGGGATATATTCTTTCAAACTCAATATTGTGCAACAATAGGAATGGCTGCGGTCCAATGGCCTCTGTTTGTTTGTAAGTAGACTCACGACATATCGTATATTGCGTTTTCATTGAGACGACAATTGTAGACCCGATGTTTGCCCAGACAGCATGGACGATGCTTTCATACAGTCAGTAGTGCTAAATACCTGACCAGTGTATGACCTCTGATTTTTCGTAGATGTCACGCTGGCACAGAGTGGAAATATCACGACGACACATTGGGATCCTTTACGAGTTCAAAGCTATGATCCACCGTCAAATTTTGCCGACCAATTGAATGACCCTTCATCTGCGATTTACGTTGATTCTAGTCAAGAAAACACTCTGTTCATGCTTCCTAACGGAACGACGTCTGGGATTGGATCATTTGCTGCCGCCGTAGGGGTGCGACCACAGGATTTATTTGGAATCTGCCTCATCCTTTTCCTGTGTATCAACGCCGCAATAATCGTCTTGAGCTCCTTGATTTGGGGCATAGATCGCATAGGTATTATGCTCTCTGGTGGCAAGGACAAAGACTCGCCATTTGGGACCCGTACTCCAGCATTCAATCCAGCGTCAAAGGAATCGGACAAAGGTGGTTTATCACCAGCCGAGGGCGAAGGAAACTCTATCGGGCACTTCCTTTTCCGAACGGCATCCATTCCTCTTTCGAGCGGTCTGGGTCGAAAAAGGTGGAGAATAAGGATTAGGCCGGGCTCCTTTCACTGGCAAATCCTGCATGGAAACCTCGTTCGAGTTCTCATCCTGTTCCATCTTCCTATCACTTTGTTCTCGTCCTACCAATTCGCAAACGCTGGTTCTCAATCATCTGTTGCATCCACTGTGCTGGCTGTTTTATCCTTTGTGGTTTTCTCCGTCGGTTTGCCCGTGTTCTTAGTTTATCGTCTCTACGCCACTGCCACCAACAAACTCTACGACGAGACGAAGACGCTCATGATGCTTGGTCCGCTCTACAATCATTATGGCCATGGTTCACAGCTATTTGCGTGCATCTTCTTCGCGACCAATTTGATCTATGGTCTCACTATTGGATGTGGGCAGAAAAGTGGTACAGCCCAGGCTATCGTGATATTGGTCACGGAGATAGGAACGTCTTTGTGCACCAGCATATGGTTACCGTGGGGACGCGGTGCAACGATGGGCTTCATCAGCTTCTTCTTCTGCGTGGCTCGCATCACAATCGGTGTCCTTTTGGTAATATTGACGCCCACGGTGAGTTAATTGCTAATAGCGACAACATGTGAACTAACCCTTCGAACGCCAATGTCATTAGGTCTCTGTCGGAACAGCTGCAGGAAGCTGGGTTGCGGCTGCAATTTTGGTTATCCTCGGAGTGATGTATCTTGCTTTCGTGTTGATTTTGTCAATCAAGGTATTGGAAGCCTTGTTACGAATAACTGGGAAAATTCCATTCGACCGAAGCAAACATAATTTGGACAGCGGCCTCTTCGGTGTATTGGGACTAATGGGCTGCTGTGCTCCGAGGAGACGACGTCGACGGCCAAATCACAGATCACGCGGCAATGAAGCCAGATCCTCCTCGCATCTTTCACAGCCGTTCATGCTCTCCAATGTCAACAAGAGCCCAACTCCGCCCGGGAGCTCTAGAGGTGATCCGCCGTCTGTGCTCAGGCCAGAGCAAGCGCTTCGCCCGTACAGAGAAGATAGTGATGATGAGAGCGGATTCATTATGGGCTCCTGGCAGGCATTCCCTCAAGCAGGGTATAATCCCGTTGATAACCGTCCGCCTTCGCCAGTGGCAGAAACGACACCGAAGTCTGGCTTTGCTCGCGTCGGCGGGGGACGTGCACATTACGATTCTCCTTATGCCGCGCTTCCGGCCACGCCTCCGACCGTTGCAAAACACGAGTTTCCATCAGTTGAACGGATTCATCGCAACGATGCTGGAGGAGCCACGCCTTCAAACAAGTCGACTGTCACTGTCAATCGTCCCGTCGTGCGGCATCCGGTTGATAGTGGGTTACCGCCTGGTGCGATGAATGCTGCACAGCCTCGCGCTCACGTCAGAACAAAGTCACAGACAGCTATCATTGAGGACGCTTCAACCTTCTTCAACGCCCAAGCGGGTAGTTCAGCAGCGATCTTCGACATGGATGCACCTGCACCCCCACCTCACATCAACATTGACACTGATGATTCGTCATTGGACACGCAGCCGAAGCGCACGTTGTGGAACAAGTTCCGGAAGATCCGACGGATGAGTGAAGGTAACATGCCCGTCAATGATGAATCAGAGGAAGGGACTGGCAGTGGTGGCAAATCATTCGTTGTATTACGAGATAAAAGGCCAAACACGTCTGCCTCAGCAGGAGATAAACGCACTTCCGACGCTGATGACACTCCTCAAGAAGGCAGGCGATCATTCGTTGTCCTGCGGGATAACAATGCACCAGGACCAAGCAAGTCTCGAAGGTTGTCGCAGGCTTGATGTGGTGGTGACTACTCTTTTGCAATTATGTGTATCGGATTGTGTTCTATTGGTTATTAATGTGTTTACCCTGCTCTTTCAGCGTCATCTCACGGACTGACATGTGTCTCTTTTTCCCTCCTGCTCCTCCCACTTATTACGGACATCCTTTGTACGACCTCTAATATCCCAATAGCATACATATCATTGCATCTGATCGGATCTTGTGAGGGGAGCAAAATAATGCGGATGGTCGAAGAGAAAATGGCAAACGTGGTTGATAATCACTGCCAGCCACCCGCACACCGCTCTTTTCTACACACACGCCCAATTGTATTTTGAATCGATCGTCCTCCACTGCGATCTTTTTTCTTTTCTTCAGCATGAAACAAAACAATTATTTTGCAGAGACGGCGTCAATCACCCCATCAGCTGGCTCGCCATCCTGATCGCACAAGCCTTGCACAGGGGCGGATTAGATTGACGCTATGCAAGGGATCGATCGGGGAATGCTCCAGTTCAATACACGTACACTGGAGGTCGCTGAGTGTGTTGAGTAAGTGGCGACTCTGCGGCTCTGGGGGTCTCGTGGCTTTTGATGTGTTTGAGACTTGAGCGTTTATTATATGAAATGCAAATGGAGAGTACGAATAGTATGTGTGTTGGACGGCACTGCTTCATGTTTACTAAATATGAATGTTGGACTTTAGAATGTAGGGTGTTGGATAATCTTATTGGTGCTTGTACGGTATCGGTATCAGCGCCACGGTGGAGTTAATAGGGGAACTTGGAGAGGGCGAGTAGTCTGGAACGCGCCTGGTGTTGCAAAGGTCATCAACAGAGCTCAAGTAGGCGGTGATTGCCAGTGGACACCGACATCTCGGTGAAGGACTCGGACTGCGAGATCATTCTGTCCCTTCCACCTCTTTCCTTCCTTGAGCTTTAAAGTTGTGAAGAAAGATATTACCTCTAGAGAAGCCGAATTGATCGAGTTGAGCCCAGACGAGACGTTCCACACGACACATTAATATCGTAACGAAAGAGAGAGTTATTGTATGGTTTTGGACAGAGAATAGATAACTGTACTTGAATTAGTCCGTTGTCCGTAAGTGTAAGAATCATCAAAATGGATAGAAAAAAAATCCCAAAGAGCGAAGTAGGAAAAGCATGAGACAGAGATATCCGCGTTTCGCAGGGAGAAAAGAGAAAGCGCATTCATGTATCATCACCGTCCACATCCTCGCGTTCATCTCCACCGATCCAGAACACCCTCCAATCCTCCAACCCCTTCCGACACGCCCCATAGTACCCAGCACCAGCGCCCACCTTCCCAGCCCCTACCGTACTCACAGAGCTCTCCGACACAAACGAGTCGGATCGACTCAGGTTCCGATTCAGATACCTCTGCGGTTCGTCCCAGTGTCCACCTCGACAGAGGAAGGCGACGTCCCCACCGAGATCGACATGTGCGCGTACAGACTCGTCCATGGGTCCCCGCACGGTCGTCTTGCCCTTTCCTTTCCCCTTCCCACCGCCATTCCCATTACTGAATGAATCCGAGAAGACCGAGAGGGGAACCTCTTGCACCTCGATACCGTACTCGCCGAACCCGATAACCTGCAGAAACGACGGATCGTCGAGGGGTGAACAGATCCTGTGGGAGACGTCGATGGGGGGATAGGCCCACGAGAGCGTGAAGAGAGGCGGGCAGCACGAGAGCGGCGTCGGGAGGGGCGCAGGTAGGATGTGTGTCTGTTTACCGCGGGTGAGGACGTAAATCGACTTCGTGGCGGGTCCTGTCGGCGTCCCGAGCGTGATCTCTTCGTAGCTCGGGGGAAGCCACTGGCCTTTGATATCGCGCACGAACGACTTTCGCGGAGAGGTGGCGGCGTAGGAGGAGGCATAGGAGGAGGAGCCGCCACCTATAGGAGAGAGCGATTCCTTTGGGCTGTCTTCGTACAGCTCTACCTCGCCCACTGAGGAGTCTGCAAGGCGGATGAGGCCCGCTTTCTTGTCAAAGACGACGAAGAGGGAGAGCTGGGCGCCGTATTCTAGAGGGGCGGGTGATATGGGCCGTTCGCGATCGCGGGCGGCGTCGAGGGATTGGCGAATGGAGGAGAAGCGGCGGCTTGAGCGGTCGAGGGAGCGTTGGGACGAGGTTGAAGGGGATCGGAGGAGGGGTGTTTCGATGGATATCTGGTGGATGAAGCTGAGGTTTCGGGGGACGAGGGGTGTATAGAATTCCTGTGAGTGAGTGAAGGTTAATTTATATCAAGATGTCGACTGGATTCAAGGTAGAAAGCAACTCCATACCTTCGAAAATCGGAATGCGCGTTCACCCTTTGGTGTTTCGTATAACAAAATACTCTGGCGGGTCGCTATGGCTAGCGATGAGGTGTTGCGAGATCCCTCTGTGCCTTTCTTCATCAACTCGAAAAAAAGTACATTCATATTTTGCAGCCGTGATCCAGGAGTAGCCAATGGCACGAAGTCGGTTGCCCAACGAAGCGGTAAGTCATCGATGACATCCCACGAAGAATCGTCTGAGGACGTCGACGTTTGTCGGGCCAAGCTCGAAGAAGATGACGATAGCGTTCCATATTTCCTCGAAGGCGACGGGTAATTGCTTTGGTGATTATCGGTAGCAGTATGGGTATCGACTAGCATAGACTTTAGCTTTTGTATGCTCGAATGATGTTTGTGCCTCTTTGAGGTTGTCTGCTGAGGGCTCCAATTCGAAGGTCGTCGGAGATCAATGGGCTTAGCATTCTGCACAACAAATTAGAATATCTGTTGGTAGACTAGCAAGAAATGCAAGCAAACCTTTTGAGTTGCTGCCCAACGTGCGAGACTGGTTAAACTCGACAGATTGTACATCCGGATCGAACGTTGTACTTCGCGTTCCTTGTAATTTAGCGGCGAATCGACTTCAACGCCCACCAGAGCAAGCACAACACCGTGGGGCGTGCTATCGCCTATATCCTGGGCTTCAAGTAGTTCTAACTGATAAACTCTACCCCCATCAGCACCCAAAAAAGAATTAGTCTGAATGATAATAATAAGCGCTTACCCCTCGCCTTCCCAAATCGGTCGAACCTGTGCATCGGCCGTTGACGACGATGATTCTGGGTTACCGCTGGGAAACATGTCGAGCACTGACAGACCGTTGTCATGTCCGATGAGCAGCAATCGATCGCCCATGAGCGGGAGGATGGTGTTGAGGGGGTAGGTCGTGTGCGGGAGGAAACGCGAGCCGAATTGGTGAACCTTGACGTGTGAGGGGAGGATAGGCTCCCCGGACGGGACGGTGGGGATCTCTGAGCGGATCGGAAAGTAGGCTGGGGGCTCATTGTTGGGGACTTGGACGGTGTTACCTGACCACAATGTTTGTTGAGAATAGAAGGAAGCTGCTGGATGGAGGGTAGGTACAGTGACATCGTTACGCAGATGGTTTGATGCTGCATCAGCCTGGGGCGTATGTGAAGACCTTCTTGCTACCTGAGTGCCATCTGAGTCTTGATAGACCTGGAATATGCGGGGGATTAGTGCCTTGTCCAGAGCATACAAGTAGTCATACTTGCGCACCGTTTCGCCCCAACCGCGTTGCCTTCTACGCTCGCGCTCCTCAGGAGTAATGTCAGCGAAGCGTTCGGCAGCCCTGCCGAATGAATATAAGAAACGCCGAAGTTGTGTATGAATAGAACCAAGCTTGGTGACGGACCGTTTCTCAATCCAGCCCTTCCAGCGACCAAAGCGAGAGTTTGGGCCATGGGTAGATGCGAGGTCTTCGTAGGTCGGTAGGCCATCACCACCTGTCTGATCCTGCTCTGGATAGTCCGCCATTGAGGGGGAGAGTGGACGAAAGAGAGGAAAAGAGGGAAGAGTGTGAGATGAGAACAAGGAGAAGACTGGAGAAGATGTGAATAAAAGGCAAGGTTGCGAGGATGGATATGAATTATGGGAATGAGAGCTAGCCAGAAGCCCATTGTGAATGGCAAGGCCTATGTATACACCTTCCTAATCGGGAAACAACAAGCACCGCATTACTCTATTTACTTGTAACTCTCAGAACAAACAATAATAATAAACATGACACTGCGAGAATAAAGAACATAGCATATTATTGGTTGAATGAAGGCGTGAGTGAGTGCGTGTATGCGGGTAACTCGAGGCAGATAGGCCCAGAGACGTGTCCGTGAGCGATTGAATGAATGTGTGTTCGTGAGAGAGCGTAAAAGTTGACCAACCAACAAACTCCACTCCACTCTCCCTCCTCCTCCTCAGCCTCTCTTCTCCTCCTCCATCCATTGCGACGACGCCCTCGCGGCACGCGCTCCTCATCATCCCCTTTCCCCTTCTTTCTTATTCTTTCTTTCTTTCTTCACGTTAACCATCTACTCTCGTATAGTCTGCCTCATTCTTGGCCGACATTATCATCTCTTCAGTCTCACTTTTCATGATATGGATGTCTGCCTCAAATCTCTCCTCGCTCTAACTTTCCTTTTATCTTCCTCTACCTTATCGCATTACGTTCAAGCAATCTCCCCCTCCAACACCGCTGTCCCTCCTTTTCAATGGATTGACATTTCCGATTCTCTCTCCGGTACGATCCCTTCTCCTTTCTTTCCGAACGACGCGTCTCAACAGCTCTTTGTCTCTATCCTCCCAGGTTCGGGCCCTCCGGGCCTAAGCTATGCATCCATAGGCTACGACCCAACCTCACACACTCTGCTTCTTTTTGGCGGCGAGTCAAACGGCTTTCCGCAGCAGCAAACATACCTGTTCGCACGTTCCCGTTCTGGTTCTAGTCCTTTCTCGGTCTCTAATATATGTTTATTTCCAGACTTAACGTTTCATCTCTAACATGGGTTTCAGCTAATCCTCCAGCTGCTCAAGCTGACGATAAACCCCCTGCGCGGAGTATGGCCATCGGTGGAAGTGACTTTGCGGCAAGCAAGTGAGTAATCATAATTTGACACTCTGCAGTTCAGCTTAACATTATGCAGTCGGCACGGCCATGTTATTATTGGTGGGAAGGTATGTCCGGTATTCAGTGCAGTTTCGCGCAACTCTCATGCTCTATGACACTAGGGCACCGACGGGCCTCTCTCCGATGCATGGGTGAGCATAGCATCCAGACTACACGCGCAAGAGTCACTCATAGAACGCGTTTTCCGTCCGTTTCGCAGGAATTCGATTACATCAACCAATTCTGGTCACAAATTACGATATCTTCTGGCGGTCCTTCTGCTCGTTACAGTGCTTCTGGCGGACGAGACGCCACTTCCGCAGCTGTGTCGGATGCAATTGTTCCGGGGCCTAACAATACATTCTACCTCGCTGGAGGATTCGATGGAACCAACGCTATTTCACTTTCGGATATTTGGAAATTTGAGGTGGCGGGCGTGCTGACCGCAAATAATGTGAAGGATGTCGTGGGGAGCTGGACCCAAGTGGACTCCACCGAGAAGCTGCCTTCGCGTGTTCGGCAAGGCGGTGTGGTTATGCCGTCCGCCTTCGTTGCGTCAGCAGGGGGATGCTCATCCGGCAGTAGCGGGGACTCATGCGCAGAACAGAGTGCATTTGTTGTAAATGTGAACGAAACCGTCGAGAACGATTTTGATGGATGTGCTGCTCCCCGAGTGGGCCCTGGTATGTCAAATTATCGTTCTGGTTTCAGGCTAAGCTCATAATTATGTAGTGTTGGTTCCGAACTTCAATAGCTTTTCATCCAGTTTCAACAAGCAGGCATTGATGTTCTTGGGCCTTTTTGACAACACCACCTGGGATGATGGAGGAGGGCTTGCCAAGGGTGAAATAGTAGGTGGCATTTACTATCCGGTTTTGTAAAGATGGTCTCTCAACATGCATTAGGATGTTCTTGAGATTGACACGGGGCAATGGTCCCGCGTCATCCCATCCCCTGACCCTTCCTCCGGGTATCCCTCTCCGCGTGAAGGCGCCGTGGCATTCTCCTTTTCATCGGCCCTTTTTGGGGGCTCGAGCTCCGCAGTGGGCTCTGACACCGTTGTATTTGGTGGCATCGATGGGAGTGGCAACTACTTGAATGACGTGTGGATCCTTCGTTCGTACACTGCGTCTCTAAGCCAGAGCAATGCAACTTGGTCTGGATTTGGTGATGGGACTTTGTCGTCGGGGGTAGGTGCGACAGGGAGCGGGGTTACGATACAATACGTAACTTCATGTGCCACGCAGTTATCACCGTCCTCGACTGGCTCTGGCTCGTCGCCAAATCCAACTTCGCCAGCTGGGGGTGGAGGGAACGGAGGATCATCTCCGACAACGCAATTCCCATTCGACACTCATACGAGCCACAAGGTACTTTCTCCTGTTTCGGTCATGGCTTTAATGGGAGGCATCCTGGTTTCTGGGTGGATGTCGACGTCCCAGGCCGGGATTGTTATTGCTCCATCTCATAACGTTTTCTTCTGGACTGCGGGGATCATTTGTGCCATAGCTTATGCTTTGGGCCTGGCAGGTACCGTTCTTAGTTTCACGACCATCAGCGCAGCATCATCGAACACTGCGTTGAGTAAAAGAGCTGCGAACCCGAATTTGATTCTCAAGACAAATCACGGAAAGGCAGCACTGGCGTTTTTCATCGTATTATACGGCTTCTTGCCCATGCTTTTTGGTCTGTTCCTATGCACTAGACCCAAATCTCCGAAAGTAGCACATGGTGTCCAGATTCCCGCTACGCAACCCGGGGAAGCACCGCGGAGAAACTCGACGGAAACTGGATTTACCGCTCTCGTGACACCCACGAAGGAGAAGGCCATGCATCGCGCTACGGCGTCGACGCCTGATATCCCGTTGAAAAATGTCCAGCAGTCACCCATGCAACGTACGCGTGCTCGTGTTCGATCTTTGTTCTCGAGCTCGCCAAAGGCAGGACAACAAACGGACCGGCAGTCTACCGACAGTGCCACGCGAGAGTCTTTCAGTAGCGCGGGTCCTCAACGAAGTTTCGAGGTCATGAATAGGGGTACTAGGCAGAGGAGGTTGAGTGGAAGTATGCTGAATGCATACTCGAGCGAAGGCGGTCACAGTGTCAGTGCGCACGGTGGGGTTTCGCAGATACCAAGGAGTCTGAGTGATCTCAACTGGCTCGACAGAAGACAAAATGTCGCTGCCTTCGTAAGTGTTTTCCAATACACTAAAGCTCTCCTTTCGACTCATGCATGTTTTTCAGGGCGAACTCGACTATGCACTTTCACGAAAAAACAATAATCACACAGCGTTGCCAATGGATGCTGCAAATCATACCAATGCCCTGTTCACTATACCTAAGCAGCAATCACTATATATCGTACATTTTTACTCACTCTTTTCCATTCTCCTTCACGCAACTATTCTCGGTATATGTGTCATCACCCTCATAGAACTCTTCGCTCGTGCTCCGATAGTCTTTTTTGCCTTGTTTCTCGTCTGGACGGTCGCGTTTTACGCGATCGTGTTCTTCTTTGTCCGTCGAAATAGGCGGAAGGGCCCAGCCGCCCGAGCCTTACCTTTCCTCCCCTTTTCCCGTCCCTCAATCCACGAGCCCACGCAGTCGACGTCCACACCACCCATGGACCCCTCTTCGCCCCCTTCTCGCCCCATCTCTCGCAACCAACTCTATACGTTCCCGGCAGGAAACCGAACACCGTACTTACACCAGCCTCCATTCCGACGCGCAGCCTCGCCGCCGACGGAGGGGCCCCTTTCGTCCGATGGACACCGGGAGGAGGAAGACGACGAGGACGACGAGGCGCAGCAGAGGCGGATTGAGCAGGAGATGGAGCGCAGGGACGTGTCGATCGTGACTGTTCCGAGGCGGAAACTGTTTTTGACCAACCCTTCAGTATGACCTTCACTTTCTTGATCATTTACGCTGTTGAGGCACCTGCATCCCTTTTTTTTCTTCCCCCTTCAACCTTCTTTTTTTTACTGCACTCAGAGACATCTTACGTACTTCGTTTGCCGGTTCATCCACCACCCATGTATCAACCCCTTCTGTTCATTAGTTATTGGTGATATTTTTTTTTCTCATTAACGACACTACCCTCGCTTTACTTTGATTGTCGATATCGGTTTATCCTTGGTACGGTCTCGACGGACTTCGTCATGTGGTGAGTAAAGTGCAAAATTTTATCAGAAGGATGGACAGAAGGTTAGTTCCTATGTTTTTCAACCTCATCTGGTTCGTCTGCATCGTTCTTGGTGATAGTATTGCATGTGGGTATGATATGGACGTTTAAATACTGAAATCTGATTGAGCGTGAGAAGAGCAGATTAAAGAGAGCGAGAATGCAGTTGGGAATGTGATGTCCGAAATGAAGAAGAATAACGAGTGAAAAAAAGTGATAGAAATAATAAGAACGACAGAGTCCCACTGGTGAAGGTAAGAAACGCGACAAGAAACTCAAAATATTATAATAACAAGGGATAGGAACCAAGGTCACTGTGGTCCCTCAACAGCAACATCATGCCTCCATCTATCCACCGACGAGAACTTATTTGGCTCCTGCGCGGGTACTCCCACAGGTACCATCGGCGCCATCGGACCCATCTGCATCTGCGGCTGGGGCGTGAACGGTCCGGGAGGGGGCACCATGAACATCATAGACTGCGCACGAGCCATCTGCGCCTGCATCATTTGCTGCTGTTGCTGCATCTGCTGCATTTGTTGTGCCTGTTGCATCTGCGCGAACAGGTTGAATTGGGACTTGCGGATCTGAGCGGGGTGCATGCTGAGGGGCCTGTCGTCGTCGCCGTTGTTGGTGGCGCTGGCACCTGCTCCTGCGGAGGAAGAGCTGGGAATACCTAAAGAGAGTTGAGATGCGCCGGGAGGAAGTCGGGAAGCTCGGATACCCAGAGGTACCTCGTCTTCGTCGTCATCGTCGACTCTATTAGAAAGAGCCAGCGACGGCTTCGAGTCGAAGTCGATCATATCAGCAAATGTAGATTTGGGCGGTGAGATAGGGCTTTTGCCTTCCGACTTGCTCAATAGCAACATCGAGAGCGGCCGATCCTCGTCAGAGTCATCGTCCACCGGTGAATGGCCAGATATGGACCGTTTTTGAGCCGCTCGTTGCAATGCCATGGAGAGCGGTACATCCTCGTCATCACTATCACCCTCTGGTACCGTTATCTGCGGTACGCTCGATTTTCCAGCTGACACGGGCGGAGGCTTCTTCTCGTCATCCGAAACCCACGAGTCAACGATCGCATCATTGTTCACTTTACTTTGACTTATGACGGGTTCGCTTGCGCTACTTTCGCCATCGGATTCATCGTCCTCGGGCACAGGTGGAGCACGTCGCCTTGTAGTAACAGTTGGAATATCGGGCAATGAAAGTGAAGGTATGCTTTCTCTCTGAGGAGACACAGTATGTGCAGACGGGACAGAAGTGTCTGCGGTGTTCGCGGAAAGAGGTGAGGTGAGACTCTCAACACTCTTCTCTGCGCCAAGTGGAGAAAGCTTGTCCTTCCTACCCTTCTTCTTCTTCTTCTTAGCCTCTTGCCTACGCGCAAGCTCTTCCTCGCGTTTCTGAGCCTCTTCGGCATCAATTTTTTCTTGGGCTTCAATTTCCTTTAGTTTTGCCATCTCGCTTGCCCACAGCGTATCTACGCCAAAGACCGAACGCGTATTCGCCATTCTGGAATTCCGGGGCTCGCTCGTCTCCGTGATGTTTCCAGACGCGTCAACAGAGAGCAGAGGTTGCCCACTACGGGAGCCCGATCTGACCAGATTTGGTTCGGTCTGAGTGGACGAGGGCACGCGCATCATTGAGACTGGTCTACTTGGCAGCGTTGCGGGATCAATCAAAGTGCTGGATCTCTGTAAGCCCCGGTCCATCATTGAAGGTCTCTGGTCCCCTGTAAACACCCTATTTAAAAAATGTTTAGTTTGCCTTCTCTTTATCCAGTTCAGACAATCACCTTTTCTTGTTTTTTGTCTGTTGTTTCCTTGCCTCTAGATCATCTATCAAGCTCCTCCCGTACAACTTTCCAGCGGGTCTCGCGGGGGCTGGCGGCTCTTCTAGAACCGTTGCTTGTTCTACAACTTCCACAGGTGGTAATATTGGTCTGTCTGGAAATTCTAGTTTCACCTGCTCTCCATCTTTGTGGGCGCGTTTCAGGCCGCCATCTATGTCGCTATAGGTAACATCCCGCTGCCCGTCAACAAGTAGTGTGTTTCTGAATAAAAGCTGAGAAGCAGACAAACTAAGGCGAGGATTAGGTGTGAATGAATTTGACGGGTCTGGAACATTTAAAGTCGATGATATCCCAGGCATTGATATGCGAGAAGAGCGCGCGCCAGGAGGTAAGGGGGGCCCATCAGACGAGTCCAAGAAACCTCGAGCTGTCGACTTTGGTGCGGGAACGGACGGAGGGAGCGCTGAATTCTGCAAAGGACTCGGCATGACAAGAACTTTTGGTCGCATAAGGTCCATGCGCGAATATCTTCGCTCGTGTGGGCCTGTTCCATCGAAACCCGTATAAATAGATTGGTAGTCATCATTAAGCATGTCCTGAGTACGTATCGAGAATGTTGAGGTCCGACGTCCGCGAGCGATATTTGGGTCCAAAAGGGATGCTGAAGCTCTTGAAGGAGCGCGGGCTATATTTTCTTCGTTATCCTCCAAATATGCTAATTGAGACTGTGCCCCCATAGATAACCTCGTTGCATTGGATGCCGTGCGAGCATGGGTAGATGATTTAGGATCAAAGCGAGAAGCACGAGACGGGGGAGGCGGTGGAATTGCAAACGGGTTCGACTTGGTATTGGATTGCATATCTAGCCTGGATGCAGGCCCACTTCCACTAGCGGTTTGCGATTCATTATCACGTTGACCAGGTGATAGCGGAAATGGAATAGTATCTCGTTTCCGTTCGTACGAGGACAACGAATGAAGTGGAGGCCTCACTGGAATATCTTCGATTATCGGATGAGAAGAAAATCTTCGACTGTCAGCCGCCTTCTCCAAAACACCAACCTCACTGAGGGTAAGAGGTCCCGAGAGCGAATTCCGCCTTTCATCACCACCTAGACTGGATTCCAAGAATGCGCCTCCGCTTCCGAATTCGGCCAGTGGCAAGCTCATCGAACGAGAATGCGGCATCCTGTCGCCTGTGGGCGAACGGCTCTCCACAGCAGAGGTACTTTGAACGACTTCGGACTTCGTCTTTCCCTTGTGGGCTTTCCCTTTCTTACTCGGTTTCCTCTCTGGCAGAATGGAATCCAAGCCCCAAGACTTCAGATCTACCTCCAAGTCGGAGTCCTTGCGTTCGTCCTCTTCTTCATCCTCTTCAGCAAAGGGGTTTTGAAGCATGTCTATAGACACTTTCGATCTCCGAGTCTGATCCATGTCGCCATCAGATATCTTGCCCGAATCACTAGGTAGCGCTACCCCTAGAAAATCTTGGTTTTCAATTGCGGGTCTCGAGGCGTAGATATTTCCGTTTGCTCTTCGTAGATGCTGAAATATAGCACTATCGTGTGCGGACGTACGTGGTGCACTGGGGTCTTCCAGGTCATTATCGTACTCTAGTTGCATGGATATCAGCAACATTGAAATCGAAATGATTCCTGGTACGAGTACCTATCAAAGCCGCAGCGAGCTGCAGCCGGGAAAACGCTGGACCAGATGTCATACCCGCCTTAGTATAAAGGCAAGATTGGATCAAGAAAATATATGATACTATATGAGGATTGGAGGGGAAAGTTTCGAGTTATGGTACTGTGGAAGAAGTAGTAGAAGAAAGCTGAGCGGAAGAGTAGGTGAAGGTAGCGAAGGTGCGAAGGCGAGCGTGGCGGCAGTACCTCACGTGACGTTTCGGAGTGTACGAATTGGGCGAGCGTTTTGATTCTTTTTTCTTCCTTTGCCAATGTTTCCTGCAGCAGACAAGAATGTATGTCTTCGAAGTCGCAAGAT
The DNA here is from genome assembly GCA_019400425.1 of Hymenochaete sp. R1. Taxonomy (NCBI): domain Eukaryota; kingdom Fungi; phylum Basidiomycota; class Agaricomycetes; order Hymenochaetales; family Hymenochaetaceae; genus Hymenochaete; species Hymenochaete sp. R1. The sequence goes on along the minus strand of JAFREE010000071.1, from coordinate 30,475 downwards.
ATCTACAATCAAGTCCACTATTACTATCTATAATAACGCGAGAGAATGGTGCAAACCACCGCAGGGTGGCGCTTACAAAGTTCCAGACTCTGATATTGTTTCGAAAGATGATAACTCTTTTTTTCTCCGAGTATCCTTGATTGCTTCCGTAGATTGGTGTCTTGACGCTTATTCAAACGCATTTTTGGCTCGACTCTGGTGCTCTCTGTGACTATGGATTACAGCCCCATGGCACGACTCGGTCAGAACATGCGGCGTTATTTGTTTAAAGGACACCGATGATCGAAGCTCCGACGATTGTGTGGCTCAGGACGTAGAAATGGCCTCTATCACTTGAGGTGCGTAACGAATATTTAGTAGAAATATTTTTCAATTAAAACTGCTGATATTCATACCTCATCTTAGGGGATATGCTCATTTGTGCGGAGGGTAAACCGCCTGTAATTACAGTATCAATGACTGGCCGCTATGAGTAAATCGCGATGATGTTAGTGAATTGGTTATCACTGACAGTGCAACGCTGAAAGTCTGCTTGGTTTGTACAGGTGTCTACTTGCGGTATCACTGTGCATGGCTGAGTCCATGAAAATGTATTGACCAGTAACCTAACTCGCTGAGTGATGTAGTTTGGTGGAGAATACGTGGGAGCCTCGTGGTACTTTGTCTTACGAAACTTTAGCTTCTGTCAAGCCCCTCATTCCGTAAGTACAAAATCTCGTTATCGAAGACCCGTGATTCATTACTGATATACCTCAGACACATTCACTCCGTTCTCAACTTAGCTACTCAATTTAGGTGTCCAGTCCTTCAAGTCATCTTCGGACGGGAAAGGAGAGCAACCCCCGAGTATCACCATTGGATCCATTTCAACCACTTTCCATATTGGCCCTGCCCTTATTGTTGGTAATGGAATCCGCGAACCGTGACACAGGTTCAGGCCATGCCGCTCAGGCAATCTCCGTTATCCGACTCCGACCTTCCTCTTCTGATTCTTCTCTTGTCCTCTTACGCGCTCCTGTCTTCTTCGACCCTTTCAAGATAGCACTGCCGCAAGGATTTTCAACGGCTTCTGTAAGTTAAGGTTGATTGCGTTCTACCTTCGCGCCGATCAACGGATCTCGATCTGGTGTCTTTTCGTCGTGTTGTTGCTACTATGGCTATTTGCTCTATGGTACTGGGTGAAACTCGCACTTTTAGCTTCTCAAGGTTATCACAGGATATTGTAACACCAGTAACTTGTAATAGCATTGGGAGACTCCATGCCCAAAATCTTTTGAAATATTAGGAATAACACATTTCCTCCAGTTCGTAGAGGTCGAGTAGCTCAGTGGTTCGCTTCGATGAGCGTTACAATTCGGAGCTATCTTTTGTTCTCAGTCCAACGTAGACAATCATTACGAAAGTATTTCTGCCGTAAGGCCAGGTAGAACCAGTACAAGAAGACACAGATACATTCAGTACCGGTAAGGCACAAGAACCACATTTGAATTTTTGGCTTTTTAGTACAAAGGAGAAGGAAGAAACTCGGTACAACAAAACCTATTTCAGGAAATCAAGGTTCACTGAATCAATCAATGTCCTGGTTTCAAACTACTGTCAACATGGACCAACTCCGCTTTTTTTGCGGCACCATACGCTATCGTACAGACAAAAGGAAGTAGAAAAGAGAAGGGAGGGGAGGGGGGAGGGTAAGGAGAATTAAAAGCAGAATACAACGGAGGAACGGTATAACATGGTGAGGGATACCTCGAGAACTATGTAGCTAGACTTAGAAGCCCGTGGCCATGGAGTAGCGATAAAGCATGGCAGTGATAATAGCCAGATCCATAACGGGCGGAAGTAGCTAATTAATGTTGAATGAGTTAAGAAATTCTTTACCCGATATGAATACTTACAGTTCCGCCACTTCCATTCTTGTAAAAGTAGAACTCGTAATAAACCTTTCCAACGGGGTAACGAGTTGGACGGACGGGGTGCAAACACGCAATAACGCTGCCGTAAGGGTCTTGCATCTTGAAAAAAACAGAGATGAATATTAACAAGTGTCTGAATTCGAGAAACAGAGCCAAAGAGCTTACAACTACATCAACACCGTTTGTGCTTGGTGCCCATTGGTAGCGAAGACCATCAGGGCCGATGCAGCTTCTATAAGCCTGATGTTCGAAGGAGCTGAATTAGAACGTGACTATCCCACTTTATTTTAATGATGCTCACCGGGTTGCCCTGAAATGGCTTGCAGAGGTCGATCATCGGGAAACTAATCTACAGATACCATAAGAATTCGCCACTCTACATGTTACTGCATCCTTCCATGGCGTTCCCGCTTACCTTGCCTATCGTCGCCCGGCCCAATGTTCCATTCATGCCCCACTCGAAGCGGGCCACGCGATCCTCTCTGTCACCGCGTGAGGTGCGGTACAGTTCTGTGATGTTTCGTCCGGCATCATGCTGAGCGTATGGGTATTAGCGTGAGATTTCGACAATAAAATGAGCCACTCAACCCCAAAGCGATAGAAGCCACCCCATGGTCCAAAGATCAAAGAGTCACGGGGATCTTCGGAGGACCAACAGAGTTTGTCACGGCCTCCGTTAGCATTGAATGCCTGCATATTGAAGTGAGAGTGATTCGAGGTAGTTTAGTGTGTCAGTGTAGATGAGGTCAATGTGTGTTAGAGAAGTGGTACTGAGAGTCGATGGAGAAACTATGAACCAGAAACGGTCTGTATTTTATACTCGTCTTGATTGATGGTGCGCTCTCGGCCTAGCAAATTTTCATGCAGCAGCGTGCCATGCTGCATTGCCTTCACTTGTTCGAGCCCGACGACAACGTGCCATAAATTTTCGATCCGGATGAAAGAACGACCAACAAGGTCGCGAACGTGTACCTACTCGAGCCTCGCAGACGCAATGAGCCGACCTTCCGAGGGCCCATCCACTGACAAAAGTCCACGATGAAGTGAAACTGAAACCGACATCAGGTTCCGAAGGTGCAGGCTACGAGAAAGTTTTGAGAAATACAACGAGTTGGATAGTGGTAGCGCCACTACGTTCAACAAGTTTTGTGCTTCTTGCTCAGCAAAAGAGAAGAGCAGCCATTTCCAGAGTGAAATAAGATATGGCGAGCTTCAGTATTGAGCAAAAGCATTGTGTTCAAGAGGCTATGCGGAGAAGGTCTGGAAATCAATCTGCGATAAGTGAGTTGTCCAAGAAACCCAGGCCGACAAAGAGACGGCCACTGACCTGATCATGACGACAAGAAAGGACAACCGGGAACAAGGCGGCAAGCGACAAATTTCCGAGTATCAAAATTCCAAAGATAAGTTGCTATCAAGTTTGGAAGTTGATGTGGCCTGTTCCGACAGTCGACGGAGAAGGTTTTCGACGCATAAAAAATACTGAGAAGATCGTTGCGAACAGAGGAGATTGCCAATGATGACAACCAAAGATGCGAAACACAATGCGTTCCATCTTCGTTTGAAGCTTGGCCACTGCCGCCATCGAGAAAGGTGATAATACAACGAGAGGGTGGCAGCAGAGGAAACGGGATGCGCAGACACCAGTCGCTTGGGACGAATTGACTAAATTGGTAGTTCGGCGTTTTGTCCTATGGGTGAGCCTCTTGCCCGCACTATGGAGACTTGCACTTAGTCGAATTGGACTCTTCTCCTGATACTCGCTGCTTTGGGGTTTGTCAATCCAAAGCCTTGTCCAGGAATCTTAACTTAATCTGTTCCTGGATTGTTTTTGGAGCGAAAGACCCAACAACACCTCCGTCTTCTCAAACTCTTGCTGTGTGAAAAGGTAAGGAATGATTGCCCCTCCACCATCAAATTTTGGACGTCCGCACCAGCACGTAAAGAGGGAGGAAGTCTTGTCTACGATTGTAATCTACCATACTGAATCTCGGACCGAAGAAAAATTAAGCACTGAGGAAAAAGGAAGAACATGTGCCAAGGCCCCAACGCGAGTCAGTGGACATGGCAGACCGTTCGAGTGCGCGAGGACCACGCACGATGAGTAACATATCAACAGAATCCATAGTCAACAAACTGCACGACGGGTACGGATCATGGCACAACCTGGATGCCGAGCGAACGAGCGGAACCACAAACTGTCCTGGCAATAGACTCGAGAGGGAGATGCTTTAGGTGGTCATCGGAGGCCTTGATCTTCGCTATTTCGTATACATGTTTCAGCGAGAGCGTCCCTACAGTCTCGTGTCCAGGTTTCCCTGTTCCCTTTTCAATACCAGCTGCTTTTTTCAGGAAGTAAGTCGTCGGCGGCGTTTTTGTGATGAACGTGAAGGAGCGATCCGGCTGGACGGTGATGAGGGTCGGAACGGGAACACCTGGCTCAATGTGCGCTGTCTTCGCATTAAATTCTTTACAGAAGTCCATCGATTTAACTCCTCGAGCTCCAAGAGCTGGGCCTATTGGGGGAGTAGGGGCTGCTTTCCCTGCTTGAACGAGGATCCGCTTTGAAGCGTACAGTCAATCAACCTTCAATTGCAGAAGAGTTAGGGTAACATACAACGATCTGGGCACGAGTTTGCTGAGCCTTGGACATGTTTGCGCTCTCATGAACTGTCCGACGAAGAAAGTACCTGGACAACGGACACAAGAAGGAATGTAACTGACTGAATTGAAGCTATCCTCAGGTCCCTCCCCCCCCCCCCCCCCCAAATACACGTGATTTCACGTGGCACGTTGCGCAGCCAGCTTAGGCGCCTAGGAAGGACCCGCGACAATCCTATGAAGGGCCGGGGGACAAGGGGACATACGGAGAAACTTCGGCGTTCCCAATTAGGAAGGAGGCCGGCGACCAGGGGACATATCGGAAGGCCCGGCCCGGAGGGAAGGCCGGAGACCGGGGGACATATTTGGGGGCCAGATTGGCCAGAGGCCGGGGGTCAGGGGACATATCGACCGACCTTGGTTGGCCGGCTCGTAATGCCAAAAGGAGTGGGCATCCGGCTATCGGCCGCGTGTATAAGAGCCTCCAGACACCTAGTTCGGTGACCTAGTCATCCTGGCATCGCCAGAGTCGCCAGAAATCGAGCAGTTAGCAAATGAGAGTGTCGCTGCCCATTGCGGCAGGCGATTCTCACGTCAAATCACAATGCGACCGACCGATACCATACGTTCGTCCTCATATATAATTTCTGGTCACTCAGCTCTGAGCTTTCTTCCAATATGCCTCACTTTCATTCTCTGTGGGAAGCTCAGGATTTCAATGCACTATGAGTCAAACTCAAGTGACCAGCTACCTGTATAGAGAGGTACAAAAATCGTAATTTTACTATGCGTGGGAACCAAATACTATATATGGAAGTAGAGGCCAGAGTCAAGGGGACATCGTCGATCCATCCATTTCGGGATAGGCCGGGGACCAGGGGACATCCGGAGGTGCCGGCCCGGGCTCCGAGGGGACAGATTTGAGGGGGTACCTGTGACACCGGCCTATATTGGGATTGTCGGGGGTCCTGCCTAGGAGCTTAGCCGGCGAGCGCGAGCGAGAACACGCGCGCGTTGGTTTCTTCCAGTGACAGTCACCATGATTCTCTCTCGTTCCTTTGCTCTGCTTTCCGCTGCTATTGCTGTAAAAGCATCACAAGTTGTACTCAACGATGCCATCAATAGTTATGACTCAAGCGCAGGTGATTTTGAGGAGTTGTACCGATCTTATCCGGATTACAACCTCGACTTGAACGAGAGACGACTTATTCAATTGGACCTTTCGGCTCCTCCCGTTGTCGTTACAGAGCTCGAGAAGGCAAGATTAGCATTCCACACCTTTGTGCCTTTCGGGTGCTAACAAACGAACCAGATTGAGCTCAAGGCTCAAGGGCTGAGGTTCTTGGATATGTACGTTGTGTTCACTAAATCTTATATACGTCGGGCTTGACACTTTTTATGCAGTACGGAGTCCGCAGATCTTGGGTCTTACTCACATCTGAGGGTCCATAATGCTTGTAAGCATCTATACGATCTTTTTAGACATGTTCTCATATGGCTTCCGGTAATTTTGTAGCGCCTTTCCCTGCTCCGAGTGCGACAAAGGTCGTGAAATCGGTTATAAAGACACTTTCCAAGGAGAACATGGAGGAAAACCTCGAGAAGTTTACGTCCTTTAGGACTCGCTGTGAGTCTAAAGTCATTAGGTTCTACATCGCAGACCAGTTAACAACTTCTAGATTATCGTAGTGAAGTGAGTCGAGTAATAACTTGATCGATGACTTAGGCCTTACAGTCGTATAAGACCGGAAAGCAGAGTCAATTGTGGTAAGTGTTGGAGTTTGAATGCAAATCAATCTCACCTTACCACACAACTCCAGGCTTTTATCTCGTATTAAGGAGGTAATAACGATTTCAGTTTGAGTGTTTTATAGATATGCTAATACCGTCCTTCAGATAACGGAAGCGTATGCGACCAATGAGCTCAAGGATAGGATAAGCGTGTCAGAATTTCCGCATTCGTGGAACCAAAATAGCATTGTACGTGGTACCTGGTTGTAATTGCGAAATGTTTATAGTCTAATTATCCTTAAGATTGTAAGAATTGCTGGCGCATCTACCAACAATGATGAAATCATTATTATCTCAGCCCATCAAGATAGGTAAGTCTTTTTTTATTTTTATAGAAAATGGATGTCAGACTTTCTCTTATTTATGCCCGCCAGTACGCATATATGGCCTTTCCTTCCAGCACCAGGTAAGGGCCAGATTTTCTCAGATTTTGCACTACATTAGCTCTATTAACGTACTTGATATATAATTTCGTGGGATTTCAGGTGCTGACGATGACGGATCGGGCACGATGAGCATCCTTGAAGCTTACCGTGGTCTCATCCATGCTGGATTTTCGCCTAATCGCACCGTTGAATTCCATTTCTATTCAGCAGAGGTAAGGATGGTTATTATTTTGTCAGAGAAAACTTGTGTTGATGAAGAGCTAGGAGGGAGGGCTACTCGGATCCCAAGCCGTTGCTCGCGATTACGAGTCCAAAGGTGCAAACGTTATTGCTATGAGTCAAGTAAGAGCGTACTATCGCTTTAAGCCCCGCATTGTGGGTGCTAATCTCTCTTCAGTTTGACATGACGGCTTGGGTGAAACGTGGTACTGAGGAGTCGGTTGGAATTATCACCGACTTTACTCATAATGAGTATATACGCTTTTTATTTTACCCGGATCCATTTCACACCTCAATTATTCAGCTTAACCGCATTCAACAAGTTACTGGTTGAGAAGTACCTGGACATTCCTTACGTGGAAACGAAATGCGGCTATGCCTGTAGCGATCAGTACGTTAATTTCGACATTCTCGTTTGATGAGTGCTGAAATAGAAATAGCGCTTCATGGAGTAAGGCCGGTTATCCTGCGATCTTTACGATCGGTAAGTACGTGAAAAGCCTCGAGAGACCAGGTTACTGATGTAAGCCTGCAACAGAAAGCGCGTTTGAAGACTCTAACAAGAACATTCATTCTGGTAACGAGTACGTCTGGTTAATGTTTCAGATAATTCTGGCGTGTGTGTTAATATCCACCTTAGTCGCATTGATGTTTCAGATGAATTCAGCTTCGACCATATGCTTGAATTCTCAAAGCTTGCCACAGCCTTCGCCATTGAACTTGGCCAATGGCAGACATGAAACATTTCTCAGCACACATAACTTTCGTTCTGTGCTTTCGGCGGTTTACCTCACCAAACCATCCATACATGTCTATTTATTACAATTGCAATGTCCCTTCTTTCCCCCCGAATCAAGAATGAAGTATGGCGAATGACCTTATACTTTTCGATATTGTTAAAGAATTACAGATCCGTAAAACGTATGGATGAAACAAGCTTTTATTCACTACTCGCGTCCGATTCTAATCAGGTTCGAGATATTGAACGAGATTATGACTGAATGTCCAAACGTTTGTTCCCTTCCCTGCGAAAACCGTGTGCCAAACGGAATCGTCACAATTTGCTATCTGAATTCCCTGGAAAATTAGCTTCAGCCATTGTGTTCCCATCCCGGCGGTTATCGAGGTGCTCACGTTATAAGTTTCGCTTTTATTCACCAGCATACGATAATCCCAAAGGTATACTCGGCCGTCGTGGAACCCCTTCACGAAATAATGTCGAGAAGTGTCTCCGCGGCGTTTGCGGAATATTCGCTGTCCGTGAGAGGAATTCTTTTGCGTAGTATGAAGGGGCCAGCCAAATTCGAGATCAGGTTTTGGTAGGTTTTTGGATCGCAAGTCGAAGACTTGAATTGGTGAATGTATGTGATCGACCTATACCCGGACCTAAGTATGAACACACATGGAATAGTTCGATCTTCGTACCTCAGCAATGAGAATACTCGGATGCAGGTGGTTCGCTTCATTCGCGACATGCAATTGTAGTATATCGTTTGGGAAGTCTTCGTACTTGCCGGCGTCCTTTTCGACGTCAAGCATCCATAATCTCCTTCCTGCTGCTCCGAGTATACGATCTGGCTTCGGAAGATGAGCTAAAGCTAACGCTCTCGAGTTTAAGGGTTTCTTGTTCAATTGTATGGGTAGCCTCTTCTGCACGAATTGTCCCTTTTGGTCCCTTGTGAGCTTCCAGTGGCGAATTGATTTGTCTATTCCTGCTGAAAAGAACTCTATTGATAAGGATCCCGACGATGAACTTGAGTCTGTCGTCATTTGATAGTTTAAAGGGCATAAACAAGAAATTCCCATTGCCTTGACCCTAGTATTTACATACGTCCGTGTGGGTTTTTTAAACTGAGTGAAAAAGGATTAGCCATGCTTGAATCGAAGTGAACGTCATGACCATGACTGACTTCTGGTGGCTGAGAGATGACCTCTATTTCTTGGCTCCCCGTGCTATACCCTAAAACTCCGACACCATTCACAAGGCAAGCATCTTCGACGCGGAAAGCACGTTCTTTCGCTGGTAGCGAAAAGTGTATTTTGCGCTTCCTAGTCCATGTAGTTTAATCAGTACGGTAAACGTATTCGAACGAGAATAATATTACCGTGTCCTCTGACAAATGAACTGTATGTCTCCTCTCATCGAGACGCTCATCACAGGTGAGGCCACGTCAGATGGACGAAGGAGTCTCCGAGGCCTTCCGTGTGGAACGCTCGGTATCACGACGTTCTCCGCTCCGTATGTCAAAACTCGCGGGCATGCGCTACGAGCATCGTACATTGGGGAGACACTAGAGCTAGAATTGGACGTATCCGTGTCTAATTCTTCCGAAGAACTTGAACTGAGGTCATCGCTGGTGTGGATTGCTATGCTCGTTGGTCCGTGGTTGACCTCTTCGGACGCTTCGCTTTCCGAGTCGTTCAATAATGTGGAGTCGATCTCAACATCGCTAGAACTTTCTGATAGGTGCACTGCATCGAGCATTGCTTGCGAGGTAGAGACGCGTTGTGCTGCATCGAACATGATAACTCGCTGGTATCCTCTACATTTGTTCCCTACAGACGCCGCGGAAAACTTTTGCGCATCTTCTTGACCGTCCGAAGAGTCATCATCGTCGCCTGAGTCGAACAAGTTCAGAATAGTGTCAGTCGGCTTGCGGGGTGCACTTGATTCGGTCCTATTGATCCTCCGGATTCCCTGCACCTCCGCCGCTGTCAGCACCGTCTCGGTCTGCAATTGCTCCGAGGCATTCGGCGCAAAACCAATCTCCATAGAGCTAGAGCTCTGTCCTGGGCACTGTGATTTCTGAAGGTCCACTTTCCCGTTTACGGGTTCCGCAGGTAAGGATTCTGTGTTTGGGTAGTCCAGAATCTCAATCGGGTCGGATAATGTCCCAGACGCCCCCAGCGCATTATGAAAGTGAAGGCCAGGTATATCCTCCGTCCGGGATTGACGAATTGTATCGCCTTGAGATGCAATGTCCACTTTTGTATCGACAATAGCTAGAGATGCTCCTTTTTCTTCGGTGTCATACCCGCGGAGGGGTTGAATCGTGTTGTCACTCGCCCCTTTCAATATCCTTCGCTTCCTATGAGACACTTCACGAGATGGAGTTGTATGATACACTTACCAATCGATGTTGATCCCATCATTTCTTGAGGAAGGAATATGTAGTATATTAGCATACGAGAGCAGTTTGCAGACGCTTAGCAGTACTTACAAGAAACGAGCTGACCCGATTACTTCTTTTCCTTCTCTTTCTAGCCGTCTAACCTCCTCTAGTATGAGTAGAGATCGGTGTGCCTCGTATTGTGAGGCATTCGGTCGACAATTCCGAGGATATTGAATCCGCGTAGTACCTTGACCTTTTCCATGACTATCAATGGGAGGAATAATTGAATCGGACTCGGATTCCTTGATATCCTCTTTTAGTCTTTTGGACGCAATTACGGATTCGTCACATTCAATCGAAGTTCGGCGTTTAAGGTCTGTTAGTCGGGCTTGCATGCATGAACAATCGGAAAGAGAAAGGAGACTCGTTCAAGTTCAGGATCGCCCGATCAGTGTACTATTTCTATTTTAAGAAGGTCTCACTCACGTGCAAAGTCATGGATTCTCGTAGCTCTCGCAAGCGTTGGCCTTAAGCTCTAGAGCTGCGTTAAGCTTGCCTTTCGACTTCAGCCTTTACAGCATGTCACCGTACACCGAAGACACGCAACCAAACGAATCTCGCAAACAACCTAAAGGAAAAGATACTGTACCTACAATCAAAAAGTTTTTTGACTCAAGTAGCCAAAGGGATGCACCCCGAGGTGTGCCTTGGCGTGCTGTACATCGCCAGGCCATTCAGGCTCACCAAGACACGTCGACTGTTAGCTCTAACGCAGCATCCTACCACCCGCACAACTTCAGCAGGCAATCAAAGCTTCCTTCTCCAAGGTGGGACTGCACTCTGAGCCAGACATTCCGATGGTCTCGAACTTCGGATGGAAACATTATACGACCCTCTTATGTGTGTCTGAATTCCCTTGTATGCGCCATTCCAGACTCATTTTATCACTATGCAATAAAATCCTAGCGTACAGATCGCTTGCAATGTACGCACCCCATCGCAGCTCGACGTTCTCCGAGGCCTGTAGTTGAAAAGGCTGATGGTCAAAATAACCACAGATTTTCACGGGATCCGGCAAGGAAGAAGCAAAAGACAAACTCAGAGGGCATACAAATTTCAACCTTTGCTCTACCGGAAGGCTGCCGTAGAAGTGCTTCCAATAGGCATAAAAACAAGAAGATCTTTCTTTCTCAATGTTGTGACCAATTACAAGAGACTCAAAGAGCTAGGATCATCCGCCACGAATTCTCCGAAACACAAGTGACAGTAACATATCGAGTGCCAGACCATCCGCACATTTCCCCCAACCCGGACTATCATTACCGCTCGATCGACGGAAATGAGCACACTGAGCCAGTATCTTCGGGTTCTAATATCAAAGTTGAAGACTTACTCGAAGTCTGTCCTTCGATCACGATGCAAACACATTCGCAGGAGCTTGTCGGAACCGACAGCGTGTCCTCGAACGTCTGCGACGGATACTCTCTGCTTCCGTCACTACCTCAACCACGACCGTTCAGAGTGGGGATTATTCCTCTGAAGCCTTATGGGGATTATGGGAGCGACTTTCACGAAGAAATATCGACAACCTGCGAAGACAGAAAATCCGAACATGATCGAGCAAGTTTTCTAAACCCAGAAATGGAAAATTATCGCCCCATCGAATCAGTAGCGCCTACTCGTTCTCCGAGGGTCAACTCGCCAGCATCTTCTGGAATATCTCAAACAGTCATTGAAGATATAGTCAATAGACTGCTCGACTCACAAAAGGAAGAGCGGTTAGTCGACGAAGGTGCGCTTACAGCGCTGAGGTTGCCCAAAAGACAATCGGACAAACCTCGAAGAATTTTGATATCGGAAGAGCATGATTCCATACACGTTTTGACAATGCAAAGCATTTTTCAGTGCGTATCTCGCAAAGAAAGGAGGTTAGTTTATAATTCTGTGTGATGCTTTAAGGAGTTCAAGTTGTCTTTCCTGCGTCTTGAAGGCTTTTGCGGCAGATTGAAGCCTATGCAAATAAGAACGTCGTCGAGGATGCGTCGCTCTTTCCGCACCCGTTCAACAAGACTGCAGTAATTGCGCATGGGCACGAGCCGAACCCTTTATCGTTGGTAACGTTCGATCCTGGCTCGGTACGCCTTCCCACACTACTTGCATATCTGTGGCCTGAATCGTCGACAGAATGGCTCAGTGAAATACATAGAACGTGAATCCTCAGACCAGACTCGTACACTCCGAGGAGTCAGTGCTGTCTCCGCTCTTCCGCCGTCTGCCACCAAAGTATCATTCGTCAGCGCGGGCTACGATCACAGTATTCATCTCTGGTCGTTAGCACCAACGTTTGATGACCACCCAGTCGCTGATATTCTCGATATTCGACATAAATCGCTTGTTCAATCGTTTCTAGCCGTAGATCATCGGCTTCTGAGTGCTGGTGCGGACAACTCTGTTAGAATGTACGATTTTGACGCTGCGAGGACGGCTTCGACCATCCGAACGAGTAATTCGGCTTATCAACTGCATGCGTTAGAAAGCCCACAGTCTTTTCTCGTTGAGGTGAGCGCCTCATACCTGTTTCTTTATCAAAAAGGACTTGGTCTTAATTTCAATATGCGTTTTCTATGAAGGTTGGACATCGAGACCTGCAATTTGAGCTGCACGACTTCAGAGACACATCCATAGCACCGATACGGTTCGGCTATAAAAGCGAGCACGGGCTGCACGGGCGGTATGCTCGTGGATCCGTCGATTTGAGTACGAGACATACGTTCATATCCGGAGGTCGGGATGGCGTTTTGCGCGTTTGGGATCTCCGCAAAACGGATCGATGCCGACAGGAGGTACGTCTTGCATCTCCGGAGGATTTATTCAAGAATTTCAAGTTCAAACCGCTCTCTCTCTCTATCCGGTATAGGTTCTTTGTGCGCCAGGACATAGGATCGTCCACTCGGTGTTTGAGGGAGAGGATATCATTGTTCTGTCGGAAGACCACCAGCTTACGTTTCTGGATTCATTGCGGTAGTACTCGCGTAAAGTCCTGCATCATAATACTGAGTTCATGGGATTCAACATATTTTGCACCGAGGTCATTCAGTTCTTTCTCCCATATACAGAAGATCGACCCAATGTGTTCTACCATCTGGAGTTCCGGCCACTATATCTCTTCTTTTGATAATTGTGACTGGCTTGATATTGAAGACGACTATCGTAAACCGAAGTACTATACCTGTCCCACACGGAAATAAATGCATAAACGTAATATGTATGCGCTGTATGGTATACAATGAAACGAAAGTTAAAAGAGATCCTCGAGCGTCATCTGTTTCACGATGTCCTGAAGTGAAATAATCAAAAATTTGCTAGGAAATTTAAGTATAATGATAAGTGCGTACCGTGTTAGAGACCATCATGGTAAACTCCTCGAAGCTGAGTTTCCCATCACCGTCCTTGTCAGCCTCCATGATTGTTTTGTCTACTATTTGCTGGAGTTGTTGATCCTGCCACAAAAGTCAGGCGCCGAACACACGTACGATGCATTAGTGAGGAACATACCTTCAAATTGTTTCCCACCATCATTTTCAATACAATGAACAGCTCTCCGTTTGAAATGTACCCGTCTCGGTCCATGTCGTACACTTTAAAGGCGACTAATCCAACGGAAGAGGTCAGACTTGATGCACCTCGCGAGTCAGACGGAAGTAAAACGTACATTTCAATTTTTCGTCTCGCCCACCTCTGCTGCTGAAAGCGCTCAAACCGCCCACAAATTCTTGGAAATCCACCGTCCCGCCCCCACTACGAGACGGAGAGAGTGAGTTAGCACAACGTGCACGGTACACGACACGAGCCGTTAGCGTGAGTAAGTATCTCACTCTTCATCAAAAATGGCTATCATGCGCCCCGCAAGAGGGTTGTTCGCGATTTGTGGCAGTTGCAGGAACTCATCACGGTCGATAGATCCGGATCCGTCCCTGAATACATAGAGGATTATGGGATGCTAGTTTGAGAAAGGGGTCAACATAGCTACCAACCTATCGAGCTTCATGAAGCGTTTCTTCAAGCGTTCAAGCTCGCTGGCGTTGACTATGGTTGATGTATTGGTTCTAGATGTCACAGAATACTGGACTGGATGCACTCACAATTAGAGGTCCTTTCCATATCCGCCATGAACTGAGACGCTAGATTTGGCGTTGAGATCGCACTGAGATCAAATAGAAGGTTTACGAGGCAAACTGACGTGTTTGACCCATCTTGAGTTGTTACTTGCTGAGATTTGAGGGGTAAGAGTAAAGAGATTGAGAGGCGAGAGGGGCGAAACGTGATGCCACGCTCTGTATGCAAAGGCTGAGGATCGTGTAGTAGGAGTGCTTAGGCCCGAGTGTCTATCGCTTTCAAGATCAAGAGTCTGATGCAGGTCTGTTGTCTACGATGCATAAGCGCCTGAGCCTTTCAGAATACTTGCAATACGCACTTGCAGAACGGATGGATGATGGTTGTAACAGGCAGAGGGGTGAATGAAGCGGGGAGGCGGGGCAAGGGCGCATGCTCGCGCGCGTCTATTTGAAAGAATCGAATCGAGAAAGTCTTCCTCCCTTTTGTTTTGTATGTTGCAGTTGCTCAAGTGCATACTACACACACGCAGATTATCGTCTCACCTGAGTCAAGAATTCCGACTCTGGCCCCGTTCGTTGCCTCAGTGTCGACACACGCCATCTTGGCAGACCAATAGTATAAATCTTGCAGGCTTCCATTCTCCCTCCCAAGTCCCCCATGTCCACTTCAAGTTTGCCGCCAACGAAGGCGCCGTCAATGTCGACACAGGCCTGACGTCTGGCTATGTTCCTCTTCCATCTGATTCCCAGCGTCAAACGATATACGCGCTCGCGACACCTCCTGGAAGAGGGGGCGTTGCTATCATCCGTGTTTCTGGACCCGAAACTAGAGCAGTGGTGAAGCGGATTGTACGACCGAACAATGTTAATGCCAAGGTGGAACTCTCTGGAGAAATGCAAGCAGCCGACAACTTTGGGAACTTGGTATCGAAAGTGTTTGAGAATCCTCGTAAGATGATCCGATGCTCTGTCGTTGATCCTCTCACCGGAGAGGACCTGGATGATGGGTTGGCCGTGTTCTTCCAAGGTTCGTACTTCTTACAAGTTTAGAAAAAAGATTTTTTTATTTATGTATATCCCCCCTTTCACTCTTAGGCCCAAATTCGTTCACAACCGAGGACGTCCTCGAATTGCATATCCATTCTGGCCGAGCAGTCATATCATCTGTTCTCAACGCTCTTTCGCGTCTCTCATTACCTATTACGAGAGATTCCTTGAGGACAACTGAAGAACACGCTCGACCTCTTCTACTTCGACCCGCCGAACCAGGCGAGTTCACGCGCCGTGCGTTTCTAGGTGGCCGTGTCGATTTGACCCAGGCAGAGGCCCTGCGGGATCTTGTCGATGCGGAAACAGAATCTCAAAGGCGCATTGCGTTACGCGGGGCAAAGGCAAGTGCGTTCCGATGAACTTGCCTACTGCCTTCATACATTAGCTCTGCTGCATGATGTGTAACTTACATCCACGGTCTTCAGGGTTTTACACGAGACCGCTTTACCCAGATTCACGAGAAGGTTGTGAATGCAATGGCCATGACGGAGGCACTCATCGATTTTGGCGAAGGTGAAGATCTCGAGGAAGGCGTTTATGGGCAAGGTAAGCGTTTATTTTCTTCTATTTATTTGTCTCTTGGAAATGCTAATGGAGTTGCAGCAAAGAGCACGATAAGGGACCTCCAAGGCGTCATTGATACGCATTTGAAGGACAGCAGACGAGGCGAGATCCAGCGCTCAGGCTTGAGGCTCGCCATCTTCGGACCGCCAAACGCAGGGAAAAGCAGTCTACTCAATTTCTTCGGTGGGCAACATCTGATTCTCCATTAATCGAATACATTATGGCTAATGGAGTTGGTATGTAGCTGGACGGGAAGCTGCAATAGTGACACCCATTCCTGGGACAACGCGAGACATTGTTGAGCTCACACTTGACATCAACGGGCTTCCCGTCGTGATAGCAGACACAGCTGGATTGCGCAAGTCCGAGGATGTGGTAGAGCAGATCGGGGTCGACCGTGCCTGTGAAAGGTGAAATCATATAATCACATTTCGTTAGAAGCAATATTAACTAATGAATGGTTTGACAGGGTTAAAGACGCTGACGTTTCTCTTTGCGTGTTGAGTGTTCCGGAGATTGCACGAGAAGGGAAGTTCGAGATACCTGAGCGCGTGCGAGAGCTCGTGTCGGATACTACATATGTGCTCTTGAACAAAACTGATCTGGCTTCAAGCAAAGAGAGCGCGCTTGCGGCTACGGCGTTGAGAGATTGCTCCGCGATTTGGACAACAAGCTTGGCGTCGGGTGAGGGGATGGAGAAGTTCTTGAGCGAATTTGGGGAATTGTTGAGCCAAAGGTAAAATGCCATGCGATCTCCACTCAGAAGCACAAGAAGCTGTGTTGATGATTATCATCGTTTGCCAGATATCGATTCGATTCGAGCGGAGAAGAGCCGCTATTGACGAATGCTCGTCACCGAATCCAGCTAGAAACCGCACAAGGGTTCTTGAATGCAGCGCTTGCAACAGGTGGGTGGGCTCGTCTAATGATAACAACTTACAAGCGAAAGCAATGCTGATGGCGATCCAATCATTTTCATTTTTTTTTTTCATCTGCGAACAACAGACGATGTTGTTCTTGCCGCAGAAGAGTTGCGATACGCTGCGAAGGCGATCGGGAAGGTGACGGGTGCTATTGACGTTGAGCAAATTTTGGATGTAATTTTTGAGCAATTTTGCATCGGAAAGTAGAAAACTGCAAGGAACGTTGACTGGATTAGGATATAATTTTAGAAGTGACGTCACGAAAATCCGTCATTAGTCAAAGGGAATTTCAAAAAAGAGAGATTCTGGTTCGATCGATGCGCGAGTGAGACTAAGAAGTGGGGCGGTGAGGGCGTGCCAATCGTTCCAGTCCCGCCGTCGCGACCCGTGCCCTTCGTTGTCGTCGACAACAACAAAATACCGTCTCGCTCGCTCTTTTCCTCCTTCCTTCATCATCCTCAGCAAAGCCGTCGCTGGCGTGCGCTCGATGCCAACACCGTCGTTCCTCAAGCGTTTTTCGCGACAGAGCGAGCCAGAGCAGACCTATACAGGGCCGTATGCGCCACGTTCCGCTTTGCGTACGTTAGAAAGCACACGAAAGTTGAAGAGTAAGAAGGGCAGACCCAAGTCGAAGGCATGGCTGGAGGAGGATTCGTCAAGCGAGGAGATCGATTACCGGCAAGCGACTCGTAGCTCTTCACCCTCTCCAACCCCTACCCCGAGGCGAAGACGGTCGCCGTCCCCTCCTCCGCCCCCTCCACCTGCAGACTACTTGAAGCCGAGACGAGCGAACAGCACTAAGAGCTGCTCAGCACCAGCATCAGCAGCGACCAGTAGTACCAGTACTGGCACTGGACGGAAGGCGAAGGCACGGCACTCGGTCACATTTGTAAGTAGATTCTCCGTGTGTGAGTTGCGATCACGACCGAAATATCTGACCCTTCCTCTTCTCTGTTTGTTTCTCCCCCACCCACATATCCCACTATTATATACATTCTCCATTCAGGCATCGTCCCCCCTGCTGCCGTCGTCGTCATCATCCTATCATACATTCTCACCGTCGACTGCGCCCGCACAAGCTCAACCACCGGCTCCCCGGTTGCCCGCTCACCGTGACGACTCTCGCAAGCCAAAATATCCCTCGCTCAGAGCAGCTCGTCAGCCGTCCTCTTCCTCAGACGACACAGACAACGACGACGTCTTCTTTACCCCGAACGCATCCCCGCGCGACTCCCTCTGTGACCCGTCTTCGTCAAATACCAATTCCATCTCAGCTTCCAATAAAAACAACACCCAACAATTCCAACCGCATCAGGCCTCATCGACGTCATCGGCTATGGGCGCCCCTATGGCTCCGGCATCGTCATCAACGTCCTCCGTTCACAAGCTCAAGCTCAAACAACCAGAGGTGATGTCCGCTGAAGACATTGCTTTCTCAGTACGCCAGGCTTTGTCTACAGCTGGCTCAGACCGGTATCCCTCCCCCGCTAGGCGCCCGTCTTCAACCGCTTCTTCTTCATCCTCGCATTCGCGGGTCCCGTCGTCGTCAACGTCTACTGCCGCCGGGTCATATGCACCGGGTTCCTCGAACAACAGTTGGGTGTCTTCCTCAGGCCCGCCATCCACCCGCGCCACAACTCCCGATAACGGGAGACCTACGAGTGTCGAGAGCCGCTCTAGCCGTGCGGATAGCGTACACCGTCGGCGAAGTCGTAGTGAGGATTTCTCGAGTGCACAATACACTTCAGACGATTGGGCTAAGGATGTACGATGGCTTGTACCTCCGGCAACAGACAAAGGACAAGGGCCTACTCCCTCTTCTCCCAGTCGCCAAGGCTCGTTGAGCATCGCCCCCAAGCATATTCGCACCTCGCGTCCCTTCCCAGACTTTCCTTCAGATGCGCCTACAATGGATCGTACTGCATACAGGCGGGCGAAATCTATTTCGTATCATGCCAGCACAGGACCTAATCGTACAGTTGGAAGGCGGCGAATGAGTGCCGTGTGGGAGGAGGACGAGAGCGATGAAGCAACTCTCGTTCCTCGCCGTGTGTTAACGGATCCAGCGCCCTTGACCGACCTTGTGCGTTCCCGTTCCATATCTACGCCACAAAGACCTTCACCACTAGTAGACGATCCCAGGAGCGCGAGCCGAGCTTCCCAAGGATCGGGATGTTTGACTGCTTCATCCAGCGTCACGACGTTCACAGCTCCGTCTCGAACTGTTGACTTACCCATCCCTCTTGGTGTATCCGATGGCGGCACGCTGCATAACCAGTATAACTCGCTCGTGTTACCTCGCGCTGCGTACAGGCCAACAAGCGGTAGACGGTATTCTATTCGGTTTGGCTCAGATAGCAGCGTGGACATCACACGCTCCGGCCTCGCGCAGACAACCATGTCAACTATCTCTATCACCAAGAACGCAGCAGCTGCTGCCTCGTCATCTACATCGCTCGCGACTCGTCCAAAATTCTTATCGCTTTCGTCTTTCTCACTATCGCTACCACAGTCGGCGTCTGACTCGAAGATCAGCCTTTCAAGCACTCCTTCTCACCTCCTTACCAACCTCCCACGTCCACTCAGTTTCACCTCTCACACACCACCACCCTCGAAAGTAAGTTCCCATCAGGCGCTCGTACAAGTCTACGCCGTGGGTCTGGATGGACTTGATGACGCGATCGTGGGAGAAAAGGCGAGCCGGCGTGATTGTTATGGATTCGTTCCGGGTCGTTCATTTGTCGGCCGTGTTGTCGAGGTGGGCTTCGAGGTCACTGACGTGGTGAAAAGTGACTGGGTGATGGGGCTTCTCAATGTGCGAAAGGTGAGCGCTTCTTGACTTCGATTGTAGATAAGGATCAGTTTGTTGAAGAAACGTGTCTTCTAGTGTGGCGCGCTTGCAGAGTTTTTGGTTGTTGATAAGCGGAGGCTATGTCGTTGTCCAAGACCGTCGCCTTCTTTCACGTTAGATCAGCTTGCATTGCTCCCTTTGAGCGGCGTACCCGCTCACCGTGCGGTCCGTGCTTCTATCATGGAGGACATCGGAGGGAGAGCGCTTGTCCTCCAAGGACATGATGGTGCCGGTGCTTTGGCTGTTCAGGAACTATCTGCGATGAAAGTGCATGTCACCGTGCAGATTCCATTCGATGATACTTCTCCAGATGGGATGACCTCATTGAAGGGTCTTGCCGCCCGCGAAGAGAACCTGAAGATTGCGGAACAACGGATCAGGCTATGGGGTGCATCAGGAGTCAAGATCGGCGACCCCGTCACCGCCATTGAGGCCTGCGCGGATAGTTCGTTTGACCTTGTTATTGACACTGCCGGGGGTCGGAAAGTCTGGGAAGCATGCCGTAGGGTTCTCAGCGCTTCTGGTGGCCAATATACGACGCTCGTCGGCGACGTTGGGGTGTCGGACTCTGTCTCGAGCGCCGACTCGACTTCAGACGGGCACAGTACGAGCGGGAGCACGACACCGCATGCACAAGCCCACGCGGTCCCAAGTGTTCATGCACACTTCCGAGCCAACCTTCGCTCCCTCCGACGCGCCTTTGTCAAGACCTCTGTCAAATCTTCCTCTATAAAAGGTCCCAAGGAACGGGAAAAGAAACGGCTTGGATATACTTGGATAAGCCCTGCCGCTGACGTCGACAATTGCGGGGAAGACGTTCGGGATACGCTCAATGCCCTTGCGGAGCTGGCGGATCGTGGCGTGATCGCTCCGTATGTGCATAGTGCGAGGGTCGTGCCGTTTGAGAGGGCACCGGAGCTATTTGCGAATAGTGGAGAAGCAGTAATGGTAGAGGGTAAGACAGGTGTTGTGAGGATAGTGGATTGATTTTGGGTTTGCAGGTTTTCTATTTCCTTCTTTCTCTTCATTTCTACTCAACCTCTCTTATTTTGTTTTCATCGCAACTTGCTACATTTCGGGGGTTTTTTCACCTTTTATTTACCCAGAACTTTTCCCTCATACTCTCATTCGCCTATTATCCATGTGTGTACATTCAAGACATTTTCGAAGGACTGTAAGGATGGACGTTCCTCTCCCTTCTCACATATCGCTCTCTATTCCATTCATGCTTTGCATCCTCATTCTGCCTTTCATTTCCTCATACAACGACTGTGCTACGACCGTTTAGTTTTTCTCCCTTTTCTCTTTCTGCGGTCGGAAACCTTGCAGCGCCCTATTTCAGCTGCATAGGAAGACAATGTCACGACATTCATACACATTTTTTTTGTATCATGCAAATGGAATACATGCAATACCGAATGAAACGAAAGGAATTTAAGAGTGTATTTCAGGAGCCTGCAAAACACAGTACAGTGTTATTCAAAACAACATTCAAAACGAACAAGACAATAAGTTTATCATGCTGTGAGCCATCTCACAAGCGAAAACGTTGTAGACTTCTACACACATAGGTCGAGCACATGCCGAACCAAGGAACGGGCAGAGAATAAACGGTAGCAGATCAAGCTCATCCCTAGACAATTCATCTGAATGTTACGTCCGGATTTTCTTTGCCTTAACGTCGCTGGTAAATCTCGACGTTTCCACCCTCTCCTTCAGTTTTGACTTTGGCCTCGGTGTCGGTGGCGGTAATGGAGCACGAGCCTCTTTCGTACCCTTTTGAGGCAATGTAAACGAAACCTTTTTCGTCGATGTAAGTTCTTTTGGCGACGATGACGATGACGATTTGGGAATAGACGACGAAGTCAGTTTTGGAGGTGGACGTTTTGGAGACAATTTCGACGTTGGATTTTGTTTTTGTGTCTGTGTCCGTTTTGCCTTCGAAAGGTGTCGCCTTTGCTTGCTTGAGAGTGCAGCCTTCCCGAGCTCTTCAGCATCATTATCACTGAGATTCGCCACCTCATCCAGCGCAAAATCTTCGTCTATTTCAGAGTCACTGTCTTCGAGCACGGCTGCTCGTCGTTTGCTTTTCGCCGACGACTTGACGTTTGCGGTCTCCAGACTCATGATGCCATCGAACGCAGGCTCTTCTCCCTGTTCTTCGCCTTCGATATCCTCTGCATTCCCTTCGTCATCTTTGTTGGCGTTGGATGGCGCGCTCGTGGGGGTAGATGGACCAGCGAATGTAGACGCTTTGGCAGCGGCTTTCTCGAGCTTCTTCTGCTCTTTTCGTCGTTGTCTCTCTTCCTCCTCCTGTTTCCATCAAACAGATCAGCTAGATCAGTGAGTGACAGAGGCAGAGAGGATACACTAATGCTTACCTGTCTTCGTTGAGTAGCAATCTCAGCTAACAGGTGGTCCTTGTAGGGGAAGCTATTCGGAATGCCCGGATCCTTGTGGTGCTCTGACAATCGAGTGTCACAAGATTTGATCAAACTTCTGCTCAAATGTCAATTAGACTAACGCCGTACTTGATTTCCACTGCGGGTTCTTCTTCCCCTGTTTCTTCGCCTTTCGCCTGCTCTCAGAGACCTTGTGCTTGATCTTCTCCCGTTGGCGTGTCGTGCCACGCTTGCTTGTTTCTGTATCATTAATATTAGCTTGTCAGTTCTAAGTTGAGAAATGTTCCAGTTGTGTAAGCGGACTTTTACGAATACGAGGCATGTTTGGTCGTCACAGTAGCTGCTTGAAACTTTCGGGCTCGCTTGTTTGTTTCCGAGATTTAAGAACGTCGAGGCCGCTGAAAATGGCAAACGGCCAAGACGCCGATCGTTTATTTTAAATACCCCAAGTCAAAAACACGATACTGGAAGTTGGAATTGCATTGTTCATAGTCATAGAAGAATACATCGTCGTTGATGATATTTGTATATACATTGGTAGTTCAGGAACGAGTACGTTAAATTCAGCCCAAAGTTTAGCATGAAAATACGTATTTCAGTGACGTGCGAGGAAATTAGGATTAATTACACGAAGTAATCAGTCTATTCTATGAGTGACATCAAATGAAATAGGAATGGCCAGAGGAAATCAGGCGAGGGTGCTGCTTGGCTGCATTCGGTTCGTCTCATCGAGAGCCACACAATTGCATAGGCGAGCCCGGATGTACGCAGTGCAAGGTGGTCGCCACAACGCCTAAGATATAGGAGGCGTAGTTCCTCAGACCAAGAGAGGCTGACAGTGCAACGGAACCTGCGGCAAGGGATTCAAGATTTGTTGCCATAAAAGCCGCAGTCGGCGAACGAGTAAAATGGAGGATGCTCGACTCGCCACTCGCCACAGAGACGCCAAAGCGGCATAAATCGAGATACGTCGCAGTCGTCGCCACTGGTTACTCTTGCCAGTCTTTCTTTGACGTTTGGTGCCTCTTGGTGCAACCGTCAGTATCTTCTGATTTGAGTACAGTAAGGCTTGTATATGTTGCATTACACAGTAAACAAGACACGGGAAAACTGTAATAAGTTGTCACAGACAGTAAGACCGCGAACAAGTCGACGAATGATTGGGAGATCCGGTAACTCTTGTTCTTTTCAATGGTTGTGTTTTCAAAATAATAGAAGAAATTGAAGAAATCTGGAGGTATTGAAGAGAAGACTTTTGTGGCTACTTGAAGGTGTTTGACCTTGAGAAGTCCTGCGGGGCTTGAAAATGCCAGGTTTCTCTTCCCTGCTTCTTGCCCTTAACTGGCCTGTACTGACATCCATTCACTGGCTGATCAATATACGACTTCACCAGCGATGATCACCGTTGGGGGCTGATGCCGAGGGAGCTGGCAAATCATAGTCCCTCACACGAGCACCCATGGGGCTTGTACCACGAGGCGGACTGCGGCTGTAGCTGCGACGACGACGGTCGGGACTGTATCCGCGCCTCATGGTGGGAGGGCTAGTTCGGCGCCAGTCACGGTCGCGGCCGTAGGGATCTCTGTCCCTGTCGCTGTAACGGTCGTAGCGATCATGACGATCGTAGCGCTCATAGCGGTCATCATACCGGTCACGCCTGCTGTATGGTTCCCTGTAGGGGCCACGCTCTCTGCGGTCGAAGTCGCGTCCAGCTGCACGCCTGTGGCCCATGTATTCCCCTGGAGTAGGTGCATGGGGCCGCTCCGTAACGGAATAGTCGACTCGAATGCGACGCCCATTTAGTTCCTAAAATTTCAGAAGGATTAGATGAATAATACTCTGGAAATTTTCAATTCACATACAACACCGTTCATCTCCTGGATGCATCGTGCAGCGTCATCTACAGTGCCCAGTGAGATGAAACCAAATCCTCGAGACCTGTCGGACTGCGAGGAACGATCAATACTTGCAATGTCTCACAGCACTGCGCACTCACGCGTTGATCATACACAATGGTTACTTTCTCGACCCTTCCGAACCGGCCAAACTCGTTTTCTAGGTCGCGCTCAGTAGTGCGGATGCTCAGGCCAAAAACGCCCAGCACGTTCGATGGACGTGGATTCTTCACATCAAATCAATAAACACGGTAAGATACGAAGTTCAGGTTTCAAACTTACAGTTGGCGCGTTCCTTGGCTTGGATGGAGCAGCAGGAGACCTCGCGCGATATCCTGGAGAGCTCGCTCTGCCTCGCGCTGGGCTTCGCGAACGAGCCCTTGCAATGATAGGTCCTTCGCGGTCGACTGACATCGGCGCGCCAGACGAGGGCGGAGGAGCATTGTAAGCATCTGAATATGGGTCGACTGCCGGCGCTTCGCTGTACTGCAGAAAGGTCGACATGTCAGTGGAGATGTTGAGAAATGTGGCACGCTTTGGGAGAGCTTGACGATTTCGTACGGCAGTGACTTACCATGACGGACGATGATGATAGTTTTAACGCAACACGCCACGACTCGCTGCAAAAAGGAGAAAGGCATTGGCTTACGTTAGTGTCTGGTCACATGATGTTGATCGGATTACCACTATTACTACCGAATACTCCTTTGAACCGAATATAAAAACGCTCGACTCTCAAGGTACAAATCGTAAGTCAGTCAGTACTCCAGCTCCCCAGTAGAAATATATAGTCGTGGGATCAAAGCTTGAGCTTAGGTCATAGACTCTGGAACACCTGGAAGAGGAACATCGGACCTGTGAGCAGTTCTACTTCAGACGTTGCAGCTTCGATTATTTTCGAGCACATATTTTCAAGACCCGAGCATTGCCTCGTATTCCGTATATGTCGTAGTACATTCTCGGGTTGTATCTACAGGATCTTCTTTTTGGAATTGTGTAGATAGCAACGACAGTTTCACAATCTCGAGTCACTGAGATGTGGCGTGTAAGATAAGTGCCAAAAATGGTAGTCAAGTACTGCCTAGCTAAATGTCTCACGCTTCATCTCCATCGAATAACTCTCAGCAATCCTCAGCAGTCACGGCCGGGAACATCGAAAATGGTAAGGACACTATATCGTTCTATTGTACTATGAATCTCACCGTATGGACGGTGATATAGGGTATCGACATTGCCAAGCATCACGTCAAGAAGGGCAACAGGACCGCCCCAAAGAGCGAGGATCCGTATCTTCTCTTACTTGTGAAGGTATATTTGCGAATTATACAGACCGGAATTCTTGCTTATTTTATTCGTGTAGCTCTACCGCTTCCTTGCACGGAGGACTGACAGCAACTTCAACAAGGTCAGTCGGTACAGACTTTTTTTTTCACGAAGGAGTGCTTTGATGCATATCGGTACATCAGGTTATCTTGAAGCGACTGTTCTTATCGAAAACCAACCGTCCCCCTGTATCGCTCTCCAAAATTGTCAAGGAGACTTCTACGACCCCCGATGCCGATTCAAA
This sequence comes from Hymenochaete sp. R1, assembly GCA_019400425.1. NCBI lineage: Eukaryota > Fungi > Basidiomycota > Agaricomycetes > Hymenochaetales > Hymenochaetaceae > Hymenochaete > Hymenochaete sp. R1. The sequence goes on along the minus strand of JAFREE010000071.1, from coordinate 5,085 downwards.
GACTATTGTCATTATTGGCGCAGTGACCGATGATGTGCGTTTCCAAAACGTTCCGAAACTCAGTGTTTGCGCCCTCCGTTTCACTCGTGGTGCGAAAGAACGAATCCTCAACGCGGGCGGTGAGGTAATCACTTTGGACCAGCTCGCGCTCCGTTCCCCGACAGGAACGAATACGATTCTCCTCCGAGGCAAGAGAAACTCGCGCGAGGCTGTCAAGCATTTCGGCTTCGGACCTCACAAGAACAAGAAGCCTTACACCACTTCGAAGGGCCGCAAGGTCTGTCGCAATCTTCAAATCCATCGAACCAAGTTGCTTAATAGATTGTATTTCTTTAGTTCGAGCGCGCTCGTGGTCGTCGCAAGTCGCGTGGTTTCAAGGTCTAAACGGTTATCTTTCCGAAAAAACCTTTCGTGTGCCGTTGGCATTCAGCGTTTCGTGTGCTATGGGTTTATGCGACTGTTTTATATTCCCGTCTTCCGTGTATGTGTCGATAATAAACTCAGATCGTATGTATATCACGCAAGCATGCAACAGCAACCGCTATCATAGCAAGACTGGCGGATTTCAAGCAACCCGCTCGGTTCATTAAAAGCATATCCAACTACCAATAAATCTATGCTTAGACAAGGGAGAAAAAGGATACTCGGATAAGTAGTATCATCAAAGTTTTCTGTCAACTTCTTCAAGTGGGATATCAACGGGTGGCATTGTGAGAGGGCGACCTGGCGTCACAGCACCAGAAGATACAGAAGAACTTGCTCTCAAAGCATCCAACTTCTTGACCCTGTTTGCCTGGACTTTCTTGAGGTAGTGCGAGCCACCGCCGTAGAAGAACGTCATGGCACCTCCTACAAGAACAACACCGTACCATCCAACATTAGCCCAACCTTTCAACGAGTTGCTGATCGTAAGGAGCATAAAGGGCATTGCGGTGAAGTTCATGCACATCACTGCGAAGAGTGTGCCGAGAATATCATAAATAGTTTTCAAGACAGTCGCGGGAGGGATATCGTTCTTGTCAATGTCTGCTGGGATTAAAAGGGAGCGGAAGTGCGCGCGGCATAGACGTCCAACAGTCTGAACGAAACCGCCATAGAAAAAGGCGATGTAGTATCCCCCTGAGCACCCGTGCTGCAAAAAAAACTCAATACGTTGTTTCCAAAGGTAGATGTGGACTCACCCAGAAAGCACTGGTTCCGAATGTGAGCATACTACTCATGAACCTAGAACGATAGTTAGTTTTTCGCCTCTGTGTTTATGAATGAAACGCACCCAGGTTTCTTGCCTTTTGGTGTCACACGCTTGTAGACACATTCCCGAAGCCAAATGTTCGTCTTGATGTTCCAAGAGTCGAGCATAACTTTGAAATTTGGTGCTAATTCGATATTAGGGATGTCGACATTGGCAGCATCGTTCCATAAGGATTCGCCTCTCAGGCCATAGCCTGTAAATCCAAGGCCAGTAAGGATGCTTGCACCCTTGATACGCCATCAGCTTCACTTTAGATGTCGTTACTTAGTAGATGCCGAACCTCTGTCAGTGTCCAAATGGCATAATACTTCGTCCTCTCGAAGGTCCCACAGAGCTGGATAAAGGCAATGCTACAGGGAAATTAGTTCAGCCCCATCAACTAACGTAGATGCTTACCGATACAAAACGCTTCTCTGTGAGAACCAATCTTGCAAGGCTACAGAGAAGTTGTACTTGCCGCCTTGCGTGACGTACAGACCAAGGAAAGCGAGGCCGACGATCAACTTTTTGTACGCAACGCGCTTGCGACCGGCTGGTACACGACGGCCCGAAGCTTTGTGGTCCTTTCCTTTCACAGCAAAGAGCGTTTCGTCGACGAGAGCGGTATAAGATGCAAAGTCGAGGTAGGGTCCAACGAGGAAACCGGGGAAGTAAAAACTAAGGCTATGATATCAGTAAAAATATTACAGTATATCGAGAGCAAAACTTACCAGTAGCCCAAGAAAGCCAGCAAGGAAGGGAACTCAACAACACATTTCTGGAGCTGCCATTTATCCAATTCCTATTAGTTGCATATGTTAATGTGACTGCCTTCTAAATGTTGCCAAATGGACTTGCCTGCGCGGGTCGTCGACCATCAAATACGTTCCATGCAAATGTAGTAAGCTTCATGACTAGAACCATCTGGGGACCAGTGACTTCAACGGTTTCGTAACTCAAGCTGAACAAGACTCGAATGACATGGCTGTTGACGGTATTAAAAAGCTGTTTCGTAAGAATTTTCTTTAAAAAAGAGTCAGAGAACTCACTTAACCATGAGATGACCCATTGTCACCCTAAATTCAAATACAAATAAACATCAAAACACTAAGCCTTAGAATCTTAAGTTGGCACGTACACAAAAACAATCCAAGGCATGCTATGCCCCTTCACGAATTTTGCGATGAAGTATGTCGCGAGAATGCTCCCAAGGAGTTGCGCCGTAGCCGACCAGAGGTTTAACATGCCGATGAGGTAGAAGAAAGTTACGCCGATATTGAAGAGATGTTTCGCATTTTGGCTACCGGACGGTAATCGTATAAACACGCTCCCCAAAGGATATGAGACCAACAGGCATGATATGAGCTATATGTAATGGTAGCAACAGTGCAGAGAAACAGAGGAAGGAGCGTCAGCTTTATTGCGGGTAATCGCGTCGTCGGAGGACGAATTCAGACTCGCCTTGACTTGGTCCACAGAAGCACCAAGAGAAGCTGCTAATGGTCCAAACAGCGCATCCATGTCGTAGATACTCCCTCGACGCTTTATCAACAGCTGCAGTTACAATCGAGGGAAAAGAACGAACAGGGACGGTATGGCCAGCTTCACCGGCTGCTGCGAGCTTTTTGAGTCTCCTCAAGTCTTGGACTCCTGGCGTGGTCCGCTTACGTAACCTAAAGTCGCTTCCTATACGGTTGACCCCTGGCGTGTCTCTGAACAGAGAAGCTTCCTTTCATTCTCGCCGAACCAAAAATCGAAAAGGCTCGGCAGCAGTTACACAGTTTACACGTTTCTCGAAAGCCTATTTGCGTATCGCGCAAGAAAAAAGCACCCGCCTGTTACTTCATGCGGGTCTTACCGGAAAAATTCGATCTCATTGGCAGACTACGGAAGTCTGACTGACTCATCCGACGACTTAGAAAAACTTGTAAAACTACGCTTATGTCTTTTCAGCAGACAGCATCCTAAGCTCCAAAGAAAAATGTTCAGCTTCAAGATTACCGATTCTGCCCGTCGGCACGTTATGTCATCTTGCTTGTAATATGCTCGGTTTATGCCGTATATCCTCTAACCCCTCATCCTAATTTCAAGAAGTAACTATATTTGGAGTTGGGGAGGCTCAAAGTACAATAGAAGGTATCAGAGAACAGACAAATAATACCAGAGCCTGAGATCGAAAAGAAAAGGTATGTTCTTCACTACGCCGCTCTGTCTTCGAAAGTGACTGACTTGTCAATGCAGGGGAAAAGCTACAGTGATGGCATGGAATGCTGGTACGAGATCATGTCAATATCCTTCTGTTCCGAAGACCCGTATTCGTGGGACAAGAAATGCGTATCCCTCGACGTTGAAGTCCAGACAGAAGGATGCCCGCGATTCACTGCGATTATAGCGCTAAAGAGAAGAATGACAATGTATACGATCACTGTTTGGAGCACGAGACTCTTTAACACGCATCTCTGATATTGGCGGGAAAGTACATACGAAAAACCCAAGCAACAAAGGAAAGTGCTTTGATTCCTTCTTGCACATGACACAGTGTTACGAACTTGTCAAGTGGAAGGTCGAGGAGATAGCCGTATGTCTGTGGTTGCTCAAGAGCCAATTGTTCAGCTTCCGCTTTGAAACGATTGAAAGGCGTGAGTGATTTTATTAGACATTAATAACAGTCAAACATACTTATGAACTCTGACAAGCCGGCACAAGTCTGGGGTATACCGAAGCGCATCAAAAGGCTGAGATCAAAGCCAGCGCTCGTAACCGCGGATGTCGCGATCCAAAGTACGGCCATGACAGCTACGATTATAGTTTTATGACATTGATATCACCATCGGTCAAATGAAAATTACTTACAAAGCGCAATAAGGTCAACCGCTATCCAGGAGGTGACAGCACCATGGCGAACGAAGTCTATGATGAACCTAAAACAGTCGCACTCCCGTCAGCTACAACAGTCTCTGCGCAGGAGATGACCAGAAGAACTGACATGGGGAGAATAACGATCAACGAAAGTCCAGCTGTGACGATGGCCAGAATGACCCAAGCTGGTAGTGACGCGGATATAACATTGGGTATATTGAATGTGGTGAAGTTGGCGAGGAAGTCGGCCGCAAGGCCGACAACAGCAACAGAGGATAGAAGGGCGATCGCTATTGCATTGAAGGTGAGCTTGTTGTATAAACGATTTTGAGGTATACTTACAGAGGGATACGATCCTTATGAACCAGACAGGGCCCATATCCGTGAAGCTTGACGAAAATCAAAAAGTGAGAGTGGGGACGAGAAGCACCAACTTTACAAAAGCTTCCGCTGAGGATGGAAGGTGGGTGAGAGCGAGGGGGTTACTGAACAGTGAGTTGATACAGTCCGACGCCCACGTCTTTATTATCCCAGGTAAGCGCTCTGCAATCAGCTAGGTCAGGGAGATTTGATTTAGTTAATTTCCCTTTGACAAGTCCAGCTCGACGAATTGCGATCTATAAATAGACTACACTGAGCACACTTGCGGATGGACCTTTTGATGAACACAGCAAGTCCATTTGGGCAACTGCAATGCTCTCGCCCACCACTGGGACTCTCATCGCCCAGGCGCTTATCTGCCAGTTTCAGGATGCGCTGTTTCGACATGGATAAACCGACGTCAAAACAAGCAAATACTCGGGCACCACTTTACAAAATCCTGCGTTGCTTGCAAAAGTTGCGATCCCGTCGCCGCTGAATGACTCATCCAGCCCTCCACACAGTTACCATAAGGTGCAAGACACTACAACTGTGCACCCCCCCCTTCCTGTGACACCCTGTGACGCAGCCATGCACGTGCTTTATTTCCTTTCATCGTTAGCCTATAACCATAT